>JAQQPU010003045.1:39114-62311 GCA_029168905.1 Artemia sp. Kazakhstan ARC1039 | reverse complement strand
TTATTCGTCTTCTTCTTCTTATTATTCTTGAACGTAGTAGTAGTAGTGCTAATAACCCTCAATAAACAAATCTGTCCAGGCGCCCCTAAATTTCTGCTCTCAGCATACAATCAGGCAACTAATAAACCCTACGGCTATATCCTATTAGATCCTAATCAAAATACACCCGAGGATCTGCGTGTAGTCACAGATATTTTCGACAATGAAATTACAGTATATCTCCCCGTGAACACTAAAAAGACCTATTAGTTGCTATCATGACACTGAAGAAACTACATGAAAATAGACATCTGTTTTCAGTTCTAAACAATTCAAAACCCTCGCTTAGGAAAGCCATACTCAAACATGGTATTGACAATGATTTCATGAATCTAATATCTGAACTTTGTTTAAATTTGACCGAGGGTAATGTTCAACTGCCAGAAGTAGTTAAGCAACAGGCAAAGCAACATCGTTCCATTGTACGTACATTGGCCTCTAAAAAGAAAGGAAAGAATTTTAAAAAGAAACGACTTCTTCAGGCGGGCGTTAGCTTTTTCACACTTTTACTGCCGATAATTGCAGGACTTGTAAACAGTTTTCTCTAGATGACAAAACCCTATAAATTGACTCCAATAGAACTTGCTCTCTCACCCGTGGAACACTTTGAGAACAATCTGAGTAAATTCCTTGACAACGAGAATATTGAGGATGATAAAAAACTACTTTTACTTCAAGATGCACTTCGCCGAGTGGACAAACATAAGCCCTATCGGTCGAAGGCCACTGCTGCTATTGATCACAAAAAAGAATCATCTCCTCAAGAGTCTGCTGCTGCTGGAACACAATTAAAGAAGGAGGAATTGGATTCAATTGTATTGAAAATTGGAAATCTAATGCCCCACTCATATCGTGAACAAAGTAAACGACTCCTAGCGTATCTCATGGAAAGTGGTCAGGATCATATTCAAGTTGTGAGCAATGGGAAAGGGATTATAATTCAAGGCCAGAGCTATAATCTACTTGATTTAATCTATGATATGGTTACAAATCGTAAAGGACTATTATCATTTGACGCTCATCTATACAACTTTCTAAATACATTTAACTTCCCCAAAGGTCTTATTAGCAATAGACAAATTCTAAAAAAATTAAATGAACATGCATCATTGTCAACACCATTAAAATATTAACATGAAGAAGAAGAAGATTTGAAATCAATTTTGGAAAATACTAGCACACCACTGATAGCTAGACAAAAGCGAAGACGTATCAAGTCCTCACCACCACCAACCACAACTAGTATACAAAAGGGTAGCGGACGTTACACAACGTGTTTACGTTCAAAATGGTTGAAGTTCTGAAAGGTGTTTATGAAAATATTGGTGAGGTGGGGAGTTTAAGTTCACCCACCACTCTTTTCAAGGTCACTGGTGTTCACACTAAAAGTGTACAAGACTATCTACAAAATGAATCAAGTTACACTCTGCATAGAAATCATAGACTTCGTGCTAATCAATATCGAAAACTAAAGCCTTTTTCCCATTGCATATAATGCAAGCAGATCTCCTGGCTCTAGATGAGATTCAACAACGTCACAATACACCGTACAAGTACATTCTACTTGCAGTCAGTGTGCAGTCGCTATGCATATGCAATTCCGTTGCGCTCGAAGAGAGGCGTTGAAGTTGCTCAGGCCATTGAAAGTATTCTCGAACAGGATTCATATAAAAAAATTCAAACGGCTCGTGGTAGTGAATTTGTTAATCCCCATGTTGCAAAAGTACTAGTGAAATATAGTACACTGCTCTATCATAGTCATTGTCCTATAAAGGCTGCATTGGCCGAACGATTGATAAGAACTATTCGACTTTTAATTTCAAGATATTGTACATTGAAAAATACACTGGCTTTTATTCATGATTTAGATAAAATCATGTTGATTTATAATCAACGACCTCATCGATCACTGTCCAACTCAACCCCAACGGAAGTTCATCATTCTGATCATGATACAATTGACACCTTTCTTAAACAATATTCCAATGAAACGATTGTCAAGAAGAAAAAAAAATCAATGTTGGTGATACTGTTCGAATTAATAGAACAACTAATGTTTTTGAAAAGGGGAATTACTTGTGGTCCACTGAACTTTTTAAAGTGGCAAAAATCCTAGACACTAAACCCATAACTTATCGTTTGCGCGATACCAAAGATGAAGAGATTCTCGGCGGCTTTTATGACTATGAACTACAAAAGGTTAAAAAAATAGTGAAATCTATCAAATTGAAAAGATATTAAAGACTCCTACTCGCAGGGGTAGGAAACAGTTGCTTGTTCGGTGGCTAGGATACAACTCTGATTTTGATTCTTGGATCGGTGTTGAAGATATTGACAATGCCCAATGATTTCTATGTAACTTTTATGTCCAATGTTTCCGATCCTCTCTACAACAACCTGAATACGACAAGTGATTTTTGGACAAAACTCTCCCCCGCCATCAAATTTGACGGTGTGTATGAAGTGGCTCTTGTCGACTGTATTCTCAAAAATACCTATGACATCCTGAGAAAGGATCGTGTGTATGATATAAAAGTTATACCATCCGATTGGACACTCTTTGTCGACTATGAATGGGTTGAAGCACTTAAATCTAGCGAATATCCACATGCCAAATTGAAATATATTGAATACGATAATATGACAGATTTGTGTCGTACAATCAATAGAAAAATCTCATATCGTAGGAATGGTAAATTCCACTTTAATTATTCATTGGAACATGATAGGACTTACATTACCTCACCTGTTGATACTGAAATAATTATTCTCAATGATAATCTGAGAGACGTTCTTGGCTTTAAACAGAATACGATTCTGCACTACCCCTTGCCAGAAAATATCTTGTGCCCGCTGCATCAAATTTTGCTGCCTCCACACTACAGGACTGGGGGTCGGGCAAGAATTTCAAGGAGAGTGTTAAGGAAAATATTAGATCTTCAGCAAGAGCCGTTGGTGAGCAATTAAAATCTCGACAAAATGAGGAGGGATTGAAAAGGATGCGTGCACGTCATTCACTCATCAGTCTCCACCCAGGCGGGAAGCGAAGGACATCAACAAGGACTTTGAGGAAGAAAACAAGGAAGACCAATAAGCAGAAGAAGAAGAAAAAGATTGTTAGATCGAAGAGGGATTTCTTCTCTTAAGATGACTTATCTCCCCCACAAGGAAGCATATCCATCAATTAGCTCCTCATTGAATCTATTCAATGCTGAAAATGTTGATGTCAGTGTCAAGTATGGCTACTATGAACAATTTCATCCCCAACAACCCCTCGCGGAAAATATACACTTTCAAATATTTTCCAATGAAGACTATTTCATTGATTTGTCATCAACGTTTATTGATTTAAATGTTGCGGTGAAGAAAAAGTCAGATAATACAACTCCAAATGCTGGCGATGGTCTCTCCTACGAAAACTGTATTCTACACAACTTATTCAAACAAATTAATGTATTTATTAATGGAACATTGGTGAGCTCTAGCAATAATTTATCAAACTATGCAAGCTACATACAATTTATGATGATGACACCAAAGGCATACAAGGAGTTGAGAGGACAATCATTGGGCTATGAATATCGATCAGGTGTTGATACTGATGGTGAGTTGACTACTGCAGTGACTCAAGAGTATCATCTGGTTGGAAAATTAAATCATGAGATATTCAATATATCCCAATGGCTACCCCCCAATGTCAAGATTGACATAAAGTTAAAGCTGGCCCCATCGAATTTCATTTTGAGAAAAACACTTCCTGCAGCACCCGATGCAAATATCATTATCACATCGGCAATTCTCCACGTCCGAAAACAACAAGTTATGAGCTCTGTTGCATTGGCAGTGGAAAAGCTAAGAGCCAATGGCAACAACATTAAACTTCTTGTCCCCCATACGATCACCAATCAACGTCACATTGCCACCGGCTCTCGTAGCTATAGCGATTCATCATTTATCAATGGAGAAATCCCATCAAAATTGGCTTTGGCCTTTGTGAAGAGTGGCAGTCCTGTTGGATCCTGGACTGAAACCCCCCATGATTTTAATTTTTTCGGTCTATCTAGTCTTGTGTGCAAAGTGAATGGTATTCCACTGTACACTCTATCATTTGACAAAAAATCCTATAGAACTCTGTACCAGTTGACCATGCAATCCCTAGATCATGACTCTCAACTATTTGAAAATGGAATAACCGATTCAATGTTTCCAAAAAATCATGGGGTAATTGCTTTGGACTTGTCGGGGACTCAGGATATGAGCATAGTACGAACAGGGAATGTACGTTTAGAGTGTATATTTGCCGATGCTTTGACTGAGAGTATCACGCTAATATCACTGAGTCAATTTGAAACCTATTGGGAAATCACACCCGACGGCAGTGTTCTACTAGACTTAGCACCATGAACACAAACTAAATAATCAACGTATTTAGTATGGATCCATACATGTCCCAGTACAAGTCCTATTGCATACCTTCGGACTTCATTGAAAAAATTCCAAGTGTTGACAATACCCTAATCATTGTTAATAGCAGTCTATCGACTTTGAAGACCGGCAAATGGCTATGCATCTTTCAAACAGCGAAGAATATTGAATTTTTTGATCCTCTTGGCCTATCGTATAAATTCTACACTCCATACATCAGCAACTTTATTGAAAGCAATGGGAAAACCATTATTCAAAATCAACGAAGAGTACAGGATTTAACGACTAAGACATGTGGCTTTCATGCACTACTCTTTTTCATGTTCAGATGTCGAGGCTACACCTACAAGCAGTTTCTCGACATCTACGTTGACTTACCTCAATTGAACGACTTTCTAGTGGAAAATATACTTACAAGCGTATTTAATATTGATTTTACTGCCCTACGAATAAAATGTTCTAAAAATGTATGTGAAATTGTTTATTAATAAATGATAAAAATTTATATACATGATAAAACGACTTTTCTACTCTTTAGATTTCATCTTCTACTAGGTATAGGTATTTGTCAACAACAACTAGTGCAGGTAGATTATCTGAATTCACAGTGTACTGATCCTGATGTACTGCAATGTCAGGGTCACATTTTCTACAGTAAAGTGTAACTTCACTCTTGTTATATCTCTTTGTATAGTCAATGATACTATTCTCATTCATTCTATAGAATTCACATGTTTCAATTTACTTATTTGAAGCAATTTCACAAACAGTGTCCTTAAGTGTCGAATCACATTCCGTCACAGCCAAATAAAAATAAGTGGGCTTACAATCATAACACCCATTGTCTTCACAACGATGACGTAGAAACCATATTCTTTTGTTGTTCCAACAGTTGAATCGTTGACCCGGTTCCTCCTCCCAGAACAATCTAAAACCACGACGATACCAATCTCGTAGCAACAAACTAAAATCATGGTTAGGAATCTTTCCAATCATACCGGGATATGTATTCTGCCACTGATTACATTTATCATAATGGTGATTGGAGCATAGGTGGCCTCTAGGATGAGAGTCACACACCTCTTCAAGACAGGAATTACAACCTTTAATTTGTACAGCATATCCTCTATGCAATTTACACGGGTTGCATAATCTACACTTTTCATCATACTCATCAATCATTGTGCAATTCTCACATGATGACCAGCTGCCCAGTGTGTACATACATAGGGGACATGTATGGAACATTTTTTCATGTGTTGACACTCTCACTGCCACAATGAAACTGAGCTACCAACAACAACAAAAAATGTCTGAGATAGAGAGAGAGAGGAGTAAATCATCCTTGAGCACCATCTTTCTCATGAAAAAAAGTCCTAAATTTCTAAACTAATGTTTAAAAGCATATCCACAATATCATTTTGCCGTGTCGTGATCAATATATCAATAAATTGTGTAAATGCATTTGAATCATGACGTAGAAGCTTCATACAATAGTCTAATGATGGAGAATCAGTTTTCATTATATCCACAAGCATTCCCCGATAAAATATCTTCCTTTGAATAGACAACTCTAGAAAATCGTCATCTAGAATCAAACGTTTTTCCATAAGCACTAGATTCCTCATGATTCGCTCTTTCTCAAATCTATCCATTTTTTAGAGTCCTAACTCTCTCACAACCAACTTCAGACTAACCAGAATTTTTCTACTCTAAAAAATATACGCTAGTCTACTGTAGAAAGAAAAATACCTTTGATTTAGAAACAATTTTATTGAACATAATTACAATAATAATATTCACTGATGCATTTTGTTCTCATCAATATATTTCGATATGACATCTAATGCTGACCGAAGTTTATTTATGTGGAGAATATTCACTTTTCCAGCAAAACATAGTTGCTCCTCCTGCTTAATGATATCACGTATCTAGCATACATATTGTCCCATTCAAGGCATAGTCTACAGCCTCCGGCTATTTCCACAGCCACATTGGGTACTCGTATATCGCTGCTGCTGCTGTCGGCTCCATCATTAATCTCCAATAATGTAAATGTACCACTCATTTTTCTCTACTAATATCCTCTCAAACAAACTATTCTCTTTGAATTCAATTCTCTTACTAATATGAATTGTAAAGAAAATCAGTCCTTTTATTCAAATCCCAATCACCAATTAAGCTATCGTATATTGAGTAACCTCCGCTCTCTGATTGGCTTTTAAAAAAAAGGAATGTTGACTCAAAAACCTGTCTGCTTAAATTATATAATTTCAATCATACTCTCAAAACATGTTTGACCACATTATACACTGCCAAATAACCAGTCTGGTAATCATAGTATGGGAATTCCTAGGGCATCCATGGAAATGGAAGACTATGTGAGAGGATACTAACTCTCTTTGAAAAGGTGTAGAGCATCCATAGAAATGTTTTCCTAGGGCATCCATGGAATTCAATATTAGCATTCTACTAGTGTCCTTCTCAAAAACATAATTTCTATCTGGAAATCAACTACGTAGAACAAAATGGCTATCTCAAAATTTTGATTGGATGTGTTTGGGGAAATGGTGGGCGTGGAAGGGGTGTTAGTTGCCTTCCACTTCTGATCCTTGAAAAGGGCACTAGAACTCTCGATTTCCAATCGAATGAGCCCCCTTTGAAGTATATACGACGACCCCTTCATTGTGAAGTGCTTCTGGGGAAAAAAACAATAATAAATAAATAAATAATATCAAACAGTTCGTGGTAACAAACTGTAAGTAAGGAGCGACCCGGCTCAATGGTAACCGAAACTCTAAAAACGGAATTTTGATACCAATAGATACACCAGAAGAATCAGATTTTAATGCTGATTGCAAATATATAAGTTTCATCAAGTTTAGTCTTATCCATCAAAAGTGACGCGCCTCAGAAAATTTGGCTGATTTTCGAAAAAAGGGAGAAAGACCCCCTAAAAGTTATAGAACCTTAATGAAAATCACACCATCATATTCAGCGTATAAGAAAACCCTACTGTAGAAGTTTCAAGCACCTATCTACAAAAATGTGGAATTTTGAATTTTTTGCCAGAAGAAAGATCACGGATGCGTGTTTATTTGTTTTTTTCCCCAGGGGTGATCGCATCGACCAGTGGTCCTAGAATATCGTAGGAGGCAACTAGAGCCCTTCTTAAGTGACCAAAAAAAATGGAGGGCAACTAGGCCCCCTCCCACGCTCATTTTTTCCCCAAAGTCACCCGATGAAAATTTTGAGATAGCCATTTTGTTCAGCATGGCCGAAAATATGATAACTATGTCTTTTAGGATGACTTAGTCCCCCGAAGTCCCCGGGGGGAGGGCTGAAAGTTATGAACTTTACCCAATGTTAACATATAGCATTGGTTATTGCGAAGTATACAGACGTTTTCAGGGGGGATCTTTTCTGGTAGGTGGGGGGGATGGGACGGGGGTTATATGAGAGGATCTTTCCATGAAGGAAGTTTTCATGGGGGAAGGGACATTGCTATGAAGGGGGCGCCGGATTTTCCATCATTATTAAAGAAAAAGATCAGAAATTAAATAAATACAAAAAGTTTTTCAACTGAAAGTAAGAAGCAACATCAAAACTTAAAACAAACAGAAAATATTACGTATACGATTGGGTTCACCCCCTAGTCAACACCTCGCTCTTTAAACCAAAGATTTTTTAGTACTTTCATAAGAGCTATTTATTCTAATTAACGGCCTTTATGATTAAGGGGTAATTTTTAAAGAATTGGAACACAATTCGAACTTTAGCTTAAAAAGCACGGTATTGACTAGAGGGCAAACCCCCTAATATACGTAATAAAAATCTATGAATATAGAAGTTCGTTACGTAAGTTAATTCGTAAGTTACGTATATTTATTGCTATAAAAACGTTCGTAAATAAAATTAAATAAGTTTCGAGGAAGCCATTTAACCAAATAAAAGTAAAATTAATATGCAAATTTTGTTTTAATTATTCATGTACGGTGAGCCAATATCAAAACCTGCATTAATTAAAAAACGTTCAAAAATTAAACAAAAAAAAGCAAGTTTTTTGAACTGAAAGTAAGGAACGACGTTAAAACTTAAAACAAACAGAAACTATTCCGTATATGAAAGGGGCTGTCCCCTCCTCACCGCCTCGCTCTTTACGCTAAAGTTTGACTTTCTCACAGCTCTATTTTTTTAACAATAAAAAACTTTAGTGTAAAGAGGGAGGCGTTGAGGAGGGGACAGCCCCTTTCATATACGGAATAATTTTTGTTCGTTTTAAATTTTAACGTCGTTCCTTACTTTCAGTTAAAAAAAAACTTGTTTTATTTTATTTAATAAAACATCAGAGCCGTATGGCCTTTGCTATAGGCACCGCTATAGCGTTTCCTCTGATTAAGGCTTCTATGCAATAATTTTGTCGGTAAGAAGGCTTTGAATTATAAGCCTTTCATCCTAGTCAAGGAAGATTCTACATTACGAAAGCCAAACAGCATTAATTCTGAAAAGATTAGTGTTTATTTTTTAGTTTATCTTTCAAAACGTCTTCTAAATTACTCGTTTAAAAAATAAGAAATACATAAGGCGGAACCAGCAGTAACCATGCATGGTTGAATAGTTCCTACTTTATGAGTATAAATACTTAGGTTTACTGAAGCAATGTCAGTTTATTAGGTGGAGCTACAGAGAAATATCAGACAGAGCTTGTAACAAGTTGGTCTAATCATGCTCAGCAAAGTGAGTCTATTTTCCATAAGGGTCAAACCAGGAATTTGTTTCAGGGGGATTCAAGACTCAAAGTAAACAATAGAACAATTATGTTAAAAATATACAAAAATTGTTTTGTTGAGAGGTTTTGCGTTCTTAGTAAAGTAAAGCGACGCTTCTTCCTTTGTTTGCTCATATATAAAACATAAATAGGTGAAAGTTACGAGCGCAGACAGCTTATATTTGATCAAAAGTATATTTTTTTTCTTTGAACAGAATGAAAAAAAAATCCATTAACAGTAAGGACCAAATACGTCGTTTAAAGCGAGAAAAAATAACTTATATAAGATTTTAAACTTAAAAAGAGTAGTAATAATGAAACCAGGGGCACCATTCGGAGGGGGAGGGGCTGGAGCGATTGCTCACCAGATTTTTTCTCCATTTAAGTCTTAAAAAATAGCTTCTTCGGTATTCTCATTGAAAAAAGAAAAAACAACCAAATTGCCCTGGATTTTGAATTTTTGTATCTTCATTAAAAATTGCAGATAAATCCCCCCACCCCCTAGATTTTCAAGAATAATCACCCCCAAATGAAACTTGATATAAACGGGAGTGGAAATGAACAATGAAGGAGCAGTAAAACAAAGAGAGATTACAACAAATTAGGGATTGTGCTTCCGTTCCTCAAATCCCAAAAACTTTAAAGCATCATTTGCATTTTACTAGAGGTGAAATAGATTACTTATGTAAAGTGACAAGTTTTGATTAAATTGCAAAATATCATTTCAAAAATACATTTGGAACATGCCACTCTATCACGTCTAAACTAACACGTAATCTAAGATACTAAGTGGAAAATGGATAATTACAAGTTGTTGAACTTTAGATAATTACATTATAAACAATAATAATGACATAAATTTGAAAAAAATATTAGCTTCAACAAATACCATACTGAATTTGTTGACAATAGTTTTTTTAGGGTAAGACAGCAAGGTATTTTGTAAGTAAAGGATTTATCAGCAACTTAGCACCCCTATTGTTAAATTAGTCCCGACTTTTTACAGAACAGTTTTATATACGACCCTAATATCTATATATAAAAGCCTTTTTCCGGCTTTAGACACTCTCCTTCAAAAGATCCACTGAGCTTACCCGTAATAGTTGGCGCGCAACTCATTGCTATACTGCATGGTAATATTATTACATAAACGGAGTTGAACAGAATAACTGTTCATTTTGTATTGACAGCTTCCACGTGCGACAAATGTGGCACCACACGCCAATATGTCCTCGAAAACTGAGAGGCTATGCCAAGACTTTTTCGAGAATTCTCAAAGAATTGGCAATCTCACAATTTTTGCTTGAGAGTATTTTAATCCTACCCAGGTCAAATTTATGGTCTGTAGCGCACAATGGCACAGGGGCGGATTCAGGATTTTTTTTTTGGGGGGGCACAAAATAGGTTGATCTGATAAACTTGCGTTAGGATCAAATTTAATTACCGCAAACTTGCGTTAATTAAGTAAATTACACTACTTTAGACTACGTTAGGGGGGCGCGCGCCCCCCTACACCCCTCTGGATCCACCACTGCAATGGCAAGAATCAGCAATCTACGGAGACACAATTTCTTTTTTTGCTTAAAAAAGCACTAGGACTTTTAAATCTATGGTCAAATAAAATTTCTCCTGATATAATATAACCATTGGTGAAAATCAACTTGAATTTCCCTGAGGATCTTAATCATTTTTGGGGATGTTACATCCTTTTTCTAAAACCAAGCAAATTCTGGTTCTAATAGCTTTTGATAAGTAATTTTCAAATTAATGAATAGACCTAAGCATGTGAAGTTTATAAGCATAAAATACACATGCCTTAATAAATATATTATAACCAAAGTTCAGTTTTAAAAGTTTTGGTTCTTTACCTACCATGTATTGCCATGAACGGTTTGAAAAGATCTGTCAATTGATTACTCGTGAGAAGGATTCATTGAAAGGCCTCCCTCGGGAGAAGACCCCCTCTAAAAAAAATACAAAAGAGAAGGCTTCATTCAAAAACCGGTGTAGAAAAGAAAAAGAACTCGCTTTAAAATTGACTTTTAACGTTTGAAAACAAAGTTCTAACTTGTGATTATATCAACATAAGGGCTTTTAGGGCAAGACAAGTTCCACCAGAGCCAGAAGTATTTTTTCCGCTTCATCCAGCGCATTTAATTGTACTCTAGGTTCATAAACTTAAAATATTCACGACTCAAGGGCAACAGATTCAAAAGATTTCTTCCCGCCAAAAACTTGACCTTTTGTGCAGCGTTATTTAAAAAAAAAAACGTTTAAAATTTGTAATAAAAATTTGGTAACACATTTATAGAGTAAAACGTCAAGACGTACTTATTGAAAAACTTTCAACGACTAACGTGAGACATAAAGGCCTTAATAAGGAATACATAATAGGTAAAAAATTGAGAGTTGCTATTCCAGCGAAAAAGTGAAATTTAAACCTAAATGTCACAGAGATTGTATTTACATCAAAAGTTTAAACTTTTAGGTACATTTTTTTCCAAAATAACCATAAAGTTGACTTCATAGCAGAAACTAACAGGTATACTAATGTTAAAATAAGGGTCATATCCAGGATTTTTTTTTCGGAGGATGGGGATTATAAAAGGACTTTCTTGAAGGGTCAGGGCAAAAAAACTTAAAACAAAAATCTGTTTATATTCATTTTTGCTACAATTTTAGGATTCAGACATATATTTCGAGGGGGGGGGGCCAATACCCCTCTCCCCGGATACGGCCTTGGTGAAAATAAAACGCTGGTTATTAGTACAGTCTGATAATTACAATATTAAACCTGTTTTGACAGTTTCTATTAAATTCTTTTCCGATTCCAGGTATTTTTACTTACACTGGTGGCTTTCGTGGCATCTAATGAGTATCAAAAACCTGCAGCTGCATACCCTGCCCAAGTGGCTGCAGCTCCTTACCCAGCACCAGCATATAAACAAAATGCACAACCTGTCCAAACAGCTGCGGCTCCTTACCCAGCGCCCGCATATAAACCAGCTGCCTATGTAAGTTATACCTTTTGTCTAGAAAAAAGATGTGTTCTTAAAACCCAGGTTTTGACTTGGGTTTAAAGCTAGATAAAACAGATGGATGAAAGGTGCACAAAAGTAAACAATGAATTTATAAAGATTGTGCTTAAATGTCGAATATAAAAGCACCCCAACACTGTAACTCAAAGATATTTTTATGTTCTTATATTCTCTTCAACTTTCAGTTGACGGGTTTAAACCAGTGCTATTGCAGCAAAATTATTCATAATTCTTTTAATTATATAAAAAACATTTTTTTCAAAACAAAGTAAGGAGCATTATTAAAACTTAAAAAGAGCAGAAACTATTCTGTACATAAGGGCGGCTGCCCCTTCCTTAGCCCTCGTTTTTTATGTTAAAGTCTTAAAGTTATTTAAAAAAAACTTATCATTGAAAATCAACAGTCCTTGTCTTTTACTAGTCTTTCTCAGAGAATTGTGACAAGAAGTCAAACTTCAGCGTAAAGGAGGGGTTTAGGAAAGGGCAGCCTCCATAATATACATAATAATGTCTGCTCGTTTTCATTTTTATTGTTGCTCCAAGCTTTGAGTTGAAAAAGCTTATTTTTTATATTATATTCCTGACCGCATCATGCTGAAATCCTATTGAGATCATCCCAGGAAATTCCTTTCCGTCTCCCTCCGTGTAAAATTTCCCTTGGAAAATTTCCCAAAAACTTTCCCCCTATGGAAAATCTTCATCAACAGAAATCCCCCCCAAAGAATTTCAATATGTTTCCAAATAACAGATATTATATGTGAACAATATGGGCAAATGGTGTAGCTTACAGCTCTTTTCCCAGGGACAATGGAGGGCAATGTCATCAGAAAAGGCATAGTTATTGGACCTTTCAACTGTGCTAAATCAAATAGCTACCTTAAAACTTCGATCGGATGTCTTTGGGACAAAATAGGATTCGGAGGGGCGCTAGTTACCCTCCCACCGTTTTGGTCACTGAAGAAGGGCAATAGAATTATTGATCACGGTTTAAATGAGCTCTCTCTCGATCTTCTAGGACTATTGGTTCGAAACATCGCCCATGAAAAAAAAACAAACAAAAAACAAATAAATAAACAAACATCCGAGAATTTTCGTTTGGATTAAATAAAAAAAAAAAAAATGTATTTCAGCTTAAAGTGAAGAGCAACATTAAAATTTAAAACAAACAAAAATTATTCCGAATATGAGGAGAGTTGCCCCCTCATTAATACCACACTCGTCACGTTAGTTTTTTAGTATTTTTAAAAAGCTTTTTATTCTAATTAAACGACCCTTGTGTTTTAGGAGCCATTCTTAAAGAATTGGGACAAAAGGTCAAACTTCAACGTAAAGAGCGAGGTAGTGAGGAGAGGACAACCCCCCTCACATACCAAATAATTCACGCTCCTTACTTACGGTCAAAAAAGTCATTTTTATAAATTTCTGATTGTTTCCTCAGTTTCCTCTATACTTTCAGTCGAAAAAAACTTTTTTTTTTAAATTTCCGGTTGTTTTTCAAAAAACGTCGGGAAATCTGGCTCCCTACCATGGAAAACTCACTCCCCCATCAAAAATTCCTCCATGGAAAATTCTTCCAATGTGAAATACCTCCCCCCCGAAAAATTTCCCCAGGACGATCCCATTCTCACTGGAAATCCCCCTCCCAAAAGTTTCTTCCTGACGCTTCTGCCTGAAAAATTCTCCTTACTTTACTTTCATTTGAAAAATACTTTAATTTCTGAATGTTTTTCGAATCATGCCGGATATTTCCTTCTCCGTGGAAAATGCTTCCCGGTACCCCCCCCCCCCATCAGTGGAAAGTTACTCTTACGGAATATTCTCTCAAGGAGAATTTCTCCCAAGGACCCCCCTCCCCCCCAACGGAAAAATCCTCCAGACAATTCCAACCCCACTGAAAATTTCCCAAGGAAAATTCCCCTTAACATCTTCACATGTAAAATTGAGTCGGCGAAGAGAAAGTAAGACAAATAAAAAAAATTCTGTAAAGGAATTCTGGCAAATTCCTCCAGCGCAAAATTTTCCATGGAAAAGACGCCTTCAGAAACTTCCCTCCCCACGGAAAATTCTCCCTCTTGAAAAAGCCAACCCAGCAGAAACTCCCCCATCGTTCGACAAACATGTCTATACTTCCCAACAAATACTATACATAAACAAAGGGCGGATTTCATAACATACAGGGGCCGTGGGGCTCATGGTGTAAACAAAGACATAGTTATTGGACTTTTCAACTGTGTTGAACAAAATGGCTATCTCAAAATTTTGATGAAATGGTATTGTGGAAAGAAGGGGCGTGTGAGGGAAGCTAGTTGCCCTGCATCATTTTTGGCTATTTAGAAATGACACACAAGCTTTTAATTTCCGTTCGAATGAGTCCACTCCTGATACTCTAGGACTATTTGTTCGATACGACCAACCCTGAAGAAAAAAAAATACAAGAAAAAAAAACACACAACCGTGGTTTTTCTTCTGGCAAAGAACACAAAATTTCATATTTTTGTAGATGGGAGCTTGAAACCTCTACAGGAAGGTTCTCTGATACGTTGAATCTGATGGTGAAATTTTCATTAAGATTCCTTTACTTTTTGGGTGTGTTTCCCTCTTTTTTGAAAATCAGGCACATTTCTCAGGCTTCTAGTTTCTGATGGGTAACATTAAACTCAATGGAAGGTTTTTAGAGCTTTTTCCTCTTAAAGAAAATTTATAGGAATTCTCAAGAGATCTTAAAGTTAAAAACATTATCAAGAGAGAAAGAGAGAGAGAGAGAGAGAGAGAGAGAGAGAGAGAGAGAGAGAGAGAGAGAGAGAGAGAGAGAGAGAGAGAGAGAGAGAGAGAGAGAGAGAGAGAGCGAAAGAAAAAAAAACAGCAATCATCATCCTTCTTCGGTCAAACCCAAAATTTCACATTTTGTAGACAAGAACTTGAAACCCCCTCAACAGTTTTCAGACACATTGAATTTCACGTTGTAGTATTCATTAATATCATAAACCTTTTTACTTTATTCTAAAATTGCTTAAACGTTCTTATAAAACAATTTCTTATAGCTCGTTTTGCCAATCCATCTCTTATAGCTATCCCCGTCCTAAGTGTTTTTTTGTACTTTTGTTTGGACGACTATTAGTTCTGTTACGCTTTCTGTTTGTACTAAATCGTGCAGTTTAGCTCATATTTAATAATTATTTGTTGTACTTAATCAGTTAATAATAAATTGTATGTATTTCCACTATCGTTGTGCACAAGATTAAAGGGTGTATCTACAAATAAAAAGAAACCTGCTACTTGGTTGACACGAACACTTTCGGGATATCGCCTGGATGGATCTACAGAGGCATATTTCCATAACAAAAGGTGGATGACAGGAAATGATTGTTCCAAAAGATGGGTCACTGCCTCTAGCTAAAAGTTATCAGGAACATTTTAAGCACTATTTAGGAAAATGATGTAGATTTTTCATCCATGTATCTTTAATTTGCTTACACAGGTGCTCTAAAGGTGTGTGTTCCCTGAGCAAGTTTTTGGCAAGTCATTTTTCCTCCGTCCTTCAGTTCAGTTTTTCAACTTAAGGCGAGAATCTGGTCGTCATTGATAACCGAGACTCAATTTAACTATCTACCGAGATAAATTTTCAAAATTTGGTTTGTATTTTTTTGGAAATAAAAATACGTTGAAAATAGGCGACTAACAAGCAAAATTTGGAAGTAATTCTATTTTTCAACAAGTCTAGATCATTCTCTAAGAAAAATATCTCAGTATCCTAAGTCTGCCTCGGTGAATAGATAGATCTGCAACTTATGAATTTACTTATGGAAGTGTCTTGTCCTTTCGGGGCAGCTTAGAGGTCTAGGCTTTTCGTCTAGAAATTCTCAAAGTAATATCCTGATTCTGGCTTGGTGAATGGATAGATCTGAAACTAACGAATTTAATATAGAAGTATATTGTCCAATCGGTGCAATTATAGATCTGGACTTATTGCAAAATTACATGTTTCATAGGGAACGTACGAAACACGTCACGTCTTTATTTTCTCTTACCTGTTTTGATTTTTATGACTAAAAAGTAGGCGCCTATTCTTGCAATTTCGAACTGGTTTGTCGCAGAACGGCATGCATCATACTGAACGTAAAAATCTTAACTAGATCTTAAAAAAATAGTCTTGGTTAGGACCATTCCAGTGGCGGATCCAGAGGGGGGCGCGCGCTCCCCTAACGTAGTCTAAAGTAGTGTAATTTACCTAATTAACGCAAGTTTGCGTTAATTAAACTTGCTCCTAACGCAAATTTATCGGATCAACCTATTTTGCCCCCCTCCCCCAGAAAAATATTCCTGGATCCGCCCCTGGACCATCCAAGCTTAGTTTCTGCTCTCCACTAAAATTCTGAATATCTTGGATATACCCATCCGTTGCGGATGGACGATATCGTCTTTAGGTAGATATCCTCTTACATAAAATTACACCAACCGAGTTTTGTAATTTGGTTTCAATTTTTAGGAGCCAGGAATGCCGTACAATTTTGAATATGCAGTCAGAGATGATTATTCATACAACAATTATGCTCAAAAAGAAAGCAGTGACGGCAATATTGTCTCTGGGTCATACATAGTAGCTCTACCCGATGGAAGAACTCAAATTGTTAATTACAAAGCTGATCACTACAACGGTAAGTAGTCACTAAAGATGCGTAGACACTCAAAACTAATTTATTTTGAAGAAAAATTGCTAATTGGGAGCAGTTCAATATTTTCCTTTGATTCAAACATTGTAAAAAACTAGACGAGGTATGTGGGCAAAGCATAAGATTAGAGTGCAATATTTTATAGACTTTAATCACTATTGCTCTGACCTTATTCACACCTTGAAAGTAAAGTGATAAACGCTATTAACAAATGTTTTTTTAGTTTGTTCAAAAACAGACTAAATTCCTGATACCACAAATATGTGTCTTAAAGTATGTTAAATGGCATAAAAGTTCAAATGGCGAACTGATAAATATCTTGTCATTTATGAATAAAACTAAATTCCAGATATTTTCAAATAAAAAGTATTATATTAATAGTGGTACCCACATAACCAGCAAGCCTGCTAAAACTACACCCCCTGTCAAAAAAGAAACTGAACTTCGAGAAATGATGAAACAAAGTCTGTCATCAACTGTGTGATATCGTGTGTAATTCACTGCTATTAAGCACAACATTTATGCTATTTGAACATTCGGTTCAATCCCTAGAATATAGAGCAGCAGAGCATTTTGACTAACAGCTGAAAATATATTTGAAACGAAAAACTACAACTGAATTTTGCCTTCTCCCTTGGTAAGTCTTGGCAGAAACTAAAGTCTTGAAAATCATCAAGACTAATATCACATACATGAGTTTACAAGCAACTTCAATGCAATTACAATTTGTCTCTGAGGTCAATGAATATCAATCAATGTTGACCTACAGTTGGGAAAACGCAAAACTGACAAAAGATTGATTAAGGATGGACTCAGCACAATGATCAGCAAAAACAAAAAAGAGAAACAGAAGTTACGATTTAAAATCCCAATGTTGCCGAAAAGTCCCGGTTCAATGTCCGAGATATAAAAAAAATATATCAGCTGTGGTGTTCATTTGGCATATTGAACCAAAGTTTGACACAAAATTGAAGACAAACAATTAATAGAAATGTTTATTTTCTCTGATTTCTCTCTCAGAATTATTGAACACTAAATATATTTTATTTTGTAGGATTTGTAGCTGATGTTAAGTACGAAGGGCAGGCTAAATATCCAGAGCCGCGGCCTTATGCAGCTCCACCGGCGTACCCATCAAAGCAACAATACTAGTATAGAAATTTGATGTTTTGTACTGAAAAATAATATTATATATTTTATTAAATAGAACCAATATTTTCAAATTATCTATATTTGTAAATGACCATTTCGTTGTCTGTCTTTCTGTCTAGCTTTACAAAAAAAATATCAATAAAAAAAATAAATTCTTCAGTCTGGAAACTTCAAATTAATTGCTAGACAACTTTGGAACCTTGGGTATTCGCCTAGACTTTAAACATCAAATATGTTTTCGCTGAAATAGAAAACAAGAAAAGCAAAAAAATGACACCATGACGGGCTAATTGTGAGCTTGCGATGCCATGAGCAAAGGGAGGCGATAAAAAGCCTTCGAAACAAGCTTTTTGCCAGAATTTTGACCTGGTTAAATCTTTAAAAGATCACAATTTGTTGGAATTTACTCGTAAAATAAAAGATAATCTATTTCTTTGGTGTCGATGCAGAACGTTAAACTTAGTTCCAAGCCAGAACTGATTTACAAATTAGAAAGTTTTAAAAAAGAAGAAAAACAGTCCAATTCGGGGAGCGGGGGGCAAACTATGAGAATTCTTTTTTATATTTATTTGGCAGTAGAGATTCGAGTAGTCATATGTGTCTAGTTTTTCGTCATTTAAGGGGAAGAGCTTGAACAAAGAGCTCCAATTTACCACTTGGTTATAGCCCTTGTAAACCTGCTTATCCAACCTTACTCAACCTTACCACCCTAACAAGACAGCCAAGAACTGGCGGACCACATTCCAATCCTCTGTCTGGCTTCTAAGGATCTCAAGTCACCCCTCTCCTATTTTCTTATATAATTAAGTAGATTTAAATGTCCAACGTCAAAACTAATTTTAAATCGAGTTGCTTAGTAGTCAATGGCTAGATAAATACTTCCACGTTTGTTTTTTTGGTTTTTTCGTGGGCATTTTCCTTGATTATATTATTTTGCTCGCGCTGAAGAAGAGAAGCGGTTGTTCTCTAGAGATATTCCCTTTGTGTGTTTCTTCGGCATTTTCCTTTGGCCTAAAACATATTTTTGTGGTTCTCGAACAAGAAGTAAACATATATAACATTAATTTTGATGTGTGATTCCTGCAACCTGGCTTTCATCTCCAAAAAGATTATGTCCCATGTCATTTTGTGTTTTAATCTCTCTATCAACCTGGAAACACCACCCTTAATATTTTTGATACATAATTGTTTTCATGAACAGGTTTTTCTTTACCATCCCTCTGTTCCATTCCACGAGATTAGACATACTTCATTCAAGCCCTCTTGAATTTATGGCTGTTTCATGGACAACGACGGTTCAATCTACTTGATAGATTCACCAGCAATTAGAGCACAATCTAATAGCCAAAAGTCTAGCTTATATAGATAACCCACAATGAGCAATCAGAAATGAGTTGCATCACTTCTTTTGCACACTTTTTGCAATCACCACACACTAAAAATTTAATTAAATTCAATAGACATATTGCATATTTCACTAACTCTACGAAATTTAGTCCTCCCAAGTTCAACATAGCAAAAGTATGCTCAAAAATCACTTCAATCCAATCCTCTGATGAGTATAGTCTTTGATTGAAAGTATTCAAACACCTAGACTAGGTCTGGCCCTTCAGACAGGAGAGGAAACAGTGAAAAGAACACTACACATAGCTTTATTTCTCAACAAAAATTAAATTATTTGCAAGAAAAAAGCATTAGTTTGATGAAAAATTGTATTTTTCAACTCGTTCGGTCCTTTGATAATACCACATAATTATTCAGTTAAACATTTATTACCCCTTTTCATTTTATATAATAATACTAATTTTTGATACATTAACAAAATTGCAATTTCCTGATTTTTTTTTCGAGAGCTTGTACTATAAAATATATTAAATATGTTTAACTAATTGAGATCCTGCAAAATACATAAAACAAGAAACGCAATTGAAACTTATTTTACTCGGTTGGAGCATTCATTCATATTTTCGTTTCTTCCCAACATCACTTTCTTCATCCGTTTCATAATCTGTTTCTTCATCATATTCGTCAGCATCTTCATCCTTCTCAATCTGTCTGGAAGAAGTTGGAGCTTCTTTATTAGCTATAAAGACAAACGAAATTCAATAAAATCCAATGATGATTAAAGATGGTCGGGGAGCATTACCCAGTATTTGGTAATCAAACTACTAAGGCCAAACTTCTGTGATGAAATGCCTTACTTCCCCGGTCAAGACCCTACACATTGGCTATTTTACAGTTATATTTTTATTGCATCTACGTCCCTTATTGATACTGCTCCCTAGATAGCGGCGAAAACAGTCAACTTAGCTTTACGGTACCTAATATCACCTCTTTATCCTGAAAGCGACTTAATCATCTTAGCATCGAATTTCATTGCAACTTTCACCCCCTAAACTCCCCAAATTCATTTTTTCGCTACCACTTTTCTAAGAAACTCAAATTGTACCTCCCTATTCAATAATTTGCCAATTAATAAAAACAGTAGAAGCTTGGCAGTATTATTCACGGGGGAAGTAGCCGCACATTGATTTTTTTGGACTTATTACATTGCAATATTAGCATCACACATTGCAACAACAGCCTTTGACTTGTAATCAATAACCTCAGAAATCCTTAAATACCAAATTGGCTGACAATTAAAAAACTGTTTCAGAAATACATACCTCGAATTTTTTTATTTTATCCTTCAGAATTATAAAATCAGCCTAATATATGTAACCAACAATCTTAAAAATCTCTGTATACTAACTTTGATGATAATCAAACCCTATTTGTGAAATCTATACTTAATGTTTTTTTTTTTTATATTGTGTTTGATATCTCTGCTGCGATTTCAGCCCCAGATCTACGATGAAAAGACCTGAAATACCTACTTTGGTAGAAACTTAAGATGTTCCGATTTTGTACTTCAACATGATAAGATCAGCCTTATAGTTGTCATGAACAATCTCATAAATCCTTAAATACTAACTTTGATGACAATCAAGTACTATTTATAGAATCTGAACTTAGTGCGTTTTAATTGTGTTTATGTTTCTACTTCAATATCAGCTTCATATTTGTTACGCAAAAGTCTTTAAATACTTACTTTGGTAGAAATCAAACCCCGTGAAATATGTGTAGTACGAGTGTCTTGATTTAGGACAGTCACACTGGGATTCTTAATAACTGGCATTTTATCAACCTGGACTATTCCCTAAACAGTTCCGGAACGATCAGGAGGCAAAACAGGTGCATCAGGTCTTGACGAAGGAAGTTTGGGATTGGGAGACGGGGTGGGATATTGGAAAGTGCATGGAATAGAAAGCCCTCCAATCATAGAGCTGCAAATTATCAGCAACCTCAGGACTGCTTAAATACTAACTGAAGTCAAGCCCCAATTTTGAACTATGCGCTTACTATTTTTAATTTTAGACACAGACATTGCAATAGAAGCCCAAGATTATAAGTTGGAGAATCTTTCTATACGAATTTTCGTAGAAATCATACAATATTGGGGATGTATGTGCTAAGAATGTTTTGATTTGGGACAGTCATACTGCAATTTTAACGATTTTTACATCATTAGAATGTATTAGTTTAGGATTTCGTTGGCCATCTTTTTTTCAAATTGTCAATTTAAGACTCTTCTTTCAACAAATAGGACATTCAATTAAGATCATTTAGGGAGTCAAAAGAGATAGATCTTGCCTACATGTCCGAATCGGGGGATGGAGTGGGGAGGAAACCTGTGTTAAAGGGTAAAGGCGGAAGAAATGGGTCTGATTTGGGCCGTCCAGCCATAAAGATTAAAATCCTTGCATGCGTCTAGCTTCAGCAGAGACTAATATACTCATAAATTTAAAATCAATAACCTTAGTAATTCTTAATTACCAGCTTTTGTTGTCTCCAAACAGTGCTTTTGAACTACGTTCTTAATGAGTTTTGATTTAGAAGATTCTTGCTACGATCATAATGATATTTAATAATAAATATTTAACAATTCAGGACTATTTTTCAATAGATCTCCTGAAGGTCATGAGTCAAAAGAGGTACACCATATCTGAATGTTCAAATTTGGAGGGGAGGGGAGAAGGGCAAAGGCACACGGACAGAGGAACACAGCACAAAAAACCTTAGATACCAATTTTGGTAGAAATAACATACCTAAAATATGGGCTTGATTTAACCTAAAGGAGCCAGGGACCAAAGGATCTTACTTGGGGCTCTCCAATCGTACAGACTGAATATCCTCGCACGATTTTGGTGGCATGTCCACCATTATTGAGTCATGTACTTAATCTATTTGTATGTAGGATGTCTACATAGCAACATTAGCGTCAGATTTGTAATCACAATGCTAAGAAATTCTTACATGCTATTTCTGGTGAAAATTACACTAAACAGGATCAAAGATAGAGCGTAGAAATTGTTGGTGAAAGGGTTTTGTAGATAGAGCCCACCCCCTGCTGACCAAAGCGGATTTGAAATGAGTGGATTTCAGGGTTTTGCCCTGATGAGCAAAGGGCATCAGAAATGTGTGTAGGCACCGCTGATGAAAGGGGTCGTAAATAGAGCGTACAGACCTAGTCCAAAGGGTCTCCAAATGACCGTGAATGAGCAGAGGTAAGAAAAACAGTAATCCTTTTGTGAATCAGGATCAGAAAGTGACGAGTTGGAGAAGTTCGGCACACTTTGAGCCCTTTAATCATATGCAGTGAAAATCTTAGTATGACTATGATTGGATCAAACTGTACTATCTTTAATGCTCAATTAGAACATATCCACGAAGCCTCGGTTTGATATGGGCTATTTGCACAACTCGCACCTTACTATTATGTGGATAGCCGAGAAGGCTATTGTTGGACGCATTGATCAATTAAATTTAAATGACCAAAACTTCGAGTCATTGCAACATGGGACTGAGGGGGGGGGGGTGCCTGGGATTGCTGTAAGCGTGTAATGGATGTAAGGTTGCCCAGAATCGGTTTGGCCCCTAAAATAGGATGTCTCAGAAAATATCTCAGAATTTAAACCTGAATAAGTCCTTCCTCAACTATCTACATGACCAATTCTAAAGTGTAAAAATTCAGGAATAAAACACGAGAGATACTGTTGATTGC
>JAQQPU010003045.1:19222-38714 GCA_029168905.1 Artemia sp. Kazakhstan ARC1039 | reverse complement strand
AAACCCGTTTTCTAGAGTTTCGGTTACCATTGAGCCGGGTCGCTCCTTACTTACAGTTCGTTACCACGAACTGTTTGAATTAGCCTAAAAACTAAGCAAGTTATTCTCCTCAAAATAAAGGATCTCGTAATCCACAATATTAGATTGAAATATCCGAAATAAAGTGTCGTTGATAATAGGCAACAACAGAGAATATCCAGATGGAGCATAATATTAGTCTAGTAGTCGATCAATGAATTAAGGTGGAAAATGTGATATTCTACGGTATTATTCAACATTTTAGTTTTTTATGTGGTTCTGCAGTTTTAATCTTTCTTTAATCTTTTATATTTCTTCTTTATAAACTATACTTGCTAGGTTATTTATTTGGCAATCCTTTACGGTTCGTACAAATCTTTAGAATATAAATATATTAAGAAAAATTAAATAATAAACAAAAACCTACCAGCTTGCTTAGGTAGTACTCCTTTGCTTAGCTCTCTGATCTTCTTTTTCTTCTCATTGAGAATAGCAATGAATTTTGCATACAATTCTGATTCCATCTTTTCTTTAATATTCAATGTTTCCTCAAGCAGTTTGACAAGACGCTCATTTTCTAAAAGAAGAATAATGTAAACGCTTCAAAATAATATTGGCCGGGTTCACCTACAACACAAATAAGCGTCTACATATGTTATCAGTTGATAAAGATCAGTTCACCCAAGAGGGCAACCGTAAAGACAATAGATAACTTTTACGAAAAACGAGATACGCCCTCTGGTTTTGTGAACCACCAGGGGTGTGTCCGTCGTATTAGGTGTTGGTCGAAATTAAATTTGATTGATTTATCAAATTTAATTTATCCCAATTACATTCATTTGTAGATACACAGAAGGGAGGGGAAGTGTTGAACATCCTCCTAAAATAATATATTTTCGAGGGACCAGAACCCCTTTGAAAAATTGAAAGCTTATAACCTAAAAATCCAGTTCTGGCATTTCAGAGCCTCTCAACTTAGTTTACTCTTTAGTGATGCTCTTTTTTCAGGGAGGTTTGTGTCAAAGGAATGGCCATAGATAATAAAAAGAAAAAAGATAAAACCATTTTAATCTACCGCTTATTTCAATTAGTAAAACTGCCAGTTTTCTCATTTTGTCGAAAAAGCGACGATCCTGGATCGCATGGGGTTAACCAAGATACTGCTTGATTTAACGTATCGAATAGCCCTTCAAAGATACACTATTTTACACGGGTTATTTCAAGGGGTTGTACGTTTCAGTTTTTAAACGCGTTATTGTACAGTCTAAAATTTATTAATCACAAACAAATCAAAACAAACACTAGCTAAGCAGACAGTAAAACAAGTTTTTCCACATAAAACAAAAGACTGGTGTTTAACCTAGATATGGGTATTGCCTCTGCTATCTTGATCCCACTCTCGGTTTGTTAAGCGTAACATCGGTTTGTTAAGCGTAGCATTCGATGGCAAAAATTAGCCAGTTTCTAACTACTGGTGTTTTATTTACCTACCGTGTTACCGTTTAAAATGTTTTCATTGAAAACATTATCATTTTCGCTATTACAACACTGTAAATTAAAGCAAGTCCAATTAATTGAGCACTTTTCATCTCGAGGTATTGAGATAAAAAAGCACACTATTGAAAAGATATGTTCTTTTTTTATAAACAGAAAATTAAAGTTCAGTGTAAATAGTGATGATAGGGTAGAGGAGATATCATGCCTTTGATATCAAGTTAATCTGTTCTTTTTCAGATTTAAAATTGTTCTTCATCTTTGTTTAAAACAACCATTTACTTTATATAATTATTCAATGCTATTAGAGATTCTTTGTATGAGCTATGGAAGTCAGGCACATAAAGAATAGATTATTTATGGTTGGATCATATGTCAAGGGGGAATTCGAAAAAACCTCAGAGATAGAATGATTATACCGACAACATACGAATGACAGAGAAGAAGTCACATATATGGATTTGGATGGTTGCAAGGGCTCTCCCGCCAAGCGTACTTACAACTCAAAGCAGGAATGAAGGGTACCATTAAAGAAATATAAAGTGATAGCAGGACGTGGGAGCGTTTCTTAATCAGGAAATTGCGATAATTGTTCTTAGGGTTTAAACAGGCTTTTTTATTTTCAAAAAAAAGTCTGTAGGTTATTTATAGATTCCATGACTTCCTTCGTAGGTGATTTTGCACATCTAAAATACAATCCTCCTATTTTATCAAACACTGAGACAGTATTTTTTATACAGTATATGTTCAATGCATCTTGTCAGTACACAAAAGACGAATATAAATATTACAACTCAAACATGAATATCTCTTCCTAAAAACTGTTATGATGATATATAAGACAGATCCATATCACTCTCCTTCAAGAATGATGAAAAGCTCTTAGTCTAAACTGAAATCTGTAACCATTTTTCCTATTTATCATAAAATTACCAACAAATTTAAATACTCCAAAACCAGATTCGCTTTCACCAATTGAAATATTCACTGTGAATGAATTTCTTTAATGCATCGAATAGATGGTTAATTTTTTCTTGTCCATCCCCCTTTTAGTCTGGAGTATCGCTGACCCCTTCTGCTTTCTTCTTAATTATAAACAAGTTTCAAATATCCTATAGTTTTAACAAGATTAACTCTTTATTTTCACTACATTATTTCCTCTATAATCACCTTTGGCACTTCCAACTATTTTTTTTATTTCAAGTATATCTTAAATAAGCTACGATATTATCTTTCACACTATTATGTTGTAGTTTTTACAAAATTGAAGTTTTTCATTCCTCTCTATTATTTTAGTGTCCAACCTCCTTTTAGTTCCGGTCTCATTGCATAGTTAGTAAAGTGATCAGATTAACGACGCATCTGGACTACTAAGGTCCCTGCATCGGCCTTGCAGTGTGTTGCCACAGCAACGTTCGATCTTTGGGTCCTGTATTACCAAGCTAAGGTCAAACCTACTGCGCCACGACAGTAGTCATTGCATAGTTACGATTATTATTTTCTGTTTTTAAGTTATTTTACCTAAAAATACTCATCAAATAGAGTCGTGTTTATTAAAGTAATCATCATCGTTTTTTTCTAAAAATAAAAATCTCAGTGGCCACGATTATGATACTTACTTCTCGAACTTTCGATACTTACTTTTCAGCGTCTGACAATTCTATGAAACTTACTGCTCATTATTATAATTTCTCAACTGCCTAATAATTTAGGTCTTCAACAAATCGCTGCTTGACAGCAAAAAGGTTGTATATTCACTTTTTCAAATTTCGAGGAAAATACAATTAAAAAATCGATATTTGGCGGAGCTGAATGTAAGGTAGATACAAAAATGAATTGAACGCCAGTTTAAAGCTACTAGTTTGGGAGATTTGTAGGTCAAATTTCGGTAGTGCTCAGTGAAATTTACTAGTTCAAAAGGTCAGTTAAAAATTGGATATGACATTTTTGTCCGTCCTTTCTGCTGCTAATATGGTTAAGAGAAAAGTGTAGGAAAGCCCTTTGGTTCTTTTTTACAATCAGTTACGACAATTTGTCACCAAGACTTTCTGGAGAATCAGAAATGTTTATCCTAGGAATCTGACCCGGCGTTTCTAACTTTTTACATTGCTTTGATCACTTAAACTGAACCTTCAGTCAAAGCAACTACAAACTAACTTCAAAAAGTTCGATTACATGGTTAAAAGAAAAAAACAAGGTAACTAATTTGGCCTTAACTGATTGTCTGTCCCCGATCTCAGTTTTTTTTGTGTTTTTTTTGGGGGGGGGGTGCAGCTTCTTCTTCAAGGCATAAAAAATATAAATACAACAAACGGGTCTATGGTCAGTAAATGAAAAAAAAAAAAACGAAGATTTCGCCCGTATCAAACAAGGCGTCTACAGCGTAGACAAAAAAATAAACTTAAACTAAAAAATGTTCATAAAACTAAAATAGACTCACCTAAAAAGATAATATACAATTACTTAAAATTTACAATTTGGAGCTTTCCTCGTGAAACCACCTCACAAAAGTAACTGGATTAAACCTTTTAAAATAACAAATGAACAAGGAATAAGTTATTGCGACATGATTTTATGCAAAGCTTTTGATGCTGCTATTCGCTTAGGTTTATTACTTGAACTAGCCCCTGGGACATTTGCAATACTTTATTTTTATTTTTAAATATGGGTTCCTTTTTTAAAACAGTATCATAAATAGGATCAATAGTTATATTCCCAGTATCTCTTTTAATTGATAAACCTGCAAAAATATGTTTTTTAATTTCTAATGCTTCAAGAGCCCATTGCGTGAAACCTTTATCATTGGAAATGGCTGTTGCCTCTTCGAACTACACAGAATGGTCCAAATTAAAAAATATATCTTCTGCTAAGGCTGAAGTGAAACTGTCTGGAGGTTTTGTAAATTTTAGAGCATTATGTACTGAATTCCGGTGCTCAATAAATCTTTCTATAAATTGCTGGTGTGTTCGACCGATGTAAAATTTCCCGCAAGAGCAAGGGATGCTATAGACTCCACTTGACAAAACATTCCGTGTTATATCTTTTCTAGAATTTAGAAAGTTACTCAGTGGTCAGATTGATTTAAAACAAGTTAAAATATTATGTTTGAGTAAAGTTCGTTTGATTTTCTCCTCGAGAATTGGTATGTAAGGTAATGAAATGCATCTATTGGAAATTATGGGGTCCAAAAGTTGAGGACCTTCGTTTTTATTACCTTTTTTCATGCTTAATCTACCTTTTCTGTATTATTTCATTAACAAATTTTACAGGATATCCGTTACAAAATAAAATATCTCTCAAATACAATAGTTCGCTATCAATATACTCTGGAGACCAAATTTTAAAAACTCTATCAACTAATGATATGACTGTTCCTTTTTTTTTACTGAAATTGGGTGAGATGAACGAAAATTTAAATACCTGTCATTATGAGTTGGTTTTCTATAAATTGAAAAAAGCAAACCATTATCACATTTATTAATAAAATATCTAAAAAAGGTAGCCTATCTTGTTTTTCTAACTCTAGAGTAAATTTAATATTTTTGTCAAACCTGTTTAAATGGTCAAGAAACAAATTTAAGGAATCCAATCCATGCTCCCAAAAGCATAAAACATCGTCCTTAAACCTACCCCAGAAACAAGATGACAGACGAAAACACTGAATAGCGGACATTTCTATCGAATCCAAAAATAAATTAGCCAGGATTGGACTTAAAGGAGCGCCCATGGCTAAACCAAAGACTTGTTGATAAAATTCTCCTCTAAAACCGTAATAAAAGAAATACTTGTTTACCAACGAGACCAATTTCATAATGATTTCGACGTCCAGAGTTGCCATGGTTACATCTTCTATCAATTTAAAATATTTTTGTATTTTATTTTTTATTATGAGTTCACATTTTTAAACATAACAATTTGTGTACATGGACACAACATCAAAACTACAGAGAATTATATTGTTGTCTATGCGATGATTTCTCAACTTGTTTACAACATCAACTGAATTTCTCAAATAAGATCTTTGAGTCCCCAAAAGTGGACGAAGTGCAATTGACAACCATTTTCCTAATTTAAAAACCGGTGAATGAATAGTTGATACAATAGGGCGAAGAGCATTGTTCTTGTGGATTTTAGGCAAACCATAAATTGTCGGTGCTGACCTACCTCTGAGGAAAAATTTATTATAAAATTGAGGGGTTATTTGTAAATTGTTTTTTAGTACTTCTAATTCATGTCGTCTTTCTTTCGTGTATTGTACTGTGGGGTGAAAACCCAGTTTTTTGTAAGTAATCTCATCTGAGATAGTTGCATTCATTTTTTGTTCATAATCACTGCTATGCATTATGACGATTGTGTTTCCTTTATCAGCGTTGGTGATGATAAGGTCTTTATATTGTTTTAAAAATCTAAGGGTTTTTACCTCAATTCTGGTGGTACTATTCTCAATTTTTTCCTCCCCACAACCCATCAATATAATTCAGAATTTTAATTGGGATTACTGGTTATTAACTGATAAGAAGACTTCCTTATTTCCAGGGCTTGGTTACAGATGAGATGAAGGATTTCTGAATATTTGAAGATACTTTTTGGGGAGTCAAAGGGCTGAAAGGACTAATTGGCAGTCCATATACCCTGTATACAAATTTTGGAACTGGAACTGGAAAGGTAATTGTGTTATGTGCTTATCATTTTTGTTCTTTTTTTTAAGGACTCAAAATAAAAAAAACACGTAGAGGTAAGCCTTTAGAACTGTACTATACACATTTTTCGTGGATAGATGATTTGTATAGAAAATTAAAATAGGATATGACATCTCAAAAGCAAAAATTAAGCAGTAGGTTAATTTTGGAAATTGACCTACTGATTTTTTTTTTCAAAATATGACCTAAATTGGACACAACTGTGGGCATTTTTCTTTTCCAAGAGCAATCCTATTGAATATGTTGTGATATTTATGACGTAACTTTAGATTAAGCACAGTTCAAAAAAAAGTTTGGAAGAATAGTAAGATAAGTCTTCAAACCAAGATTAGAATATTGAAAGCTACAGTGATGACAGTGGTCAAATATGGCTCTGAAGCATGGGCGCTCCGAAAAGCGGATGAAGATTTATTAGATGTTTTCCAGAGAAATTGCCTACGGATTGTTCTGGGTACCCGGCTGACTGACTGTATTTCAAACAGTAGACTGTACGAAAAATGTGGTTTAATCGTGTTTTCCAGGGCTATAATAAAAGAAAGGTTGACATGGCTAGGGCAAGTTCTGCGGATGAAGGATGACAGATTGCCGAAGATTGCCTTTTCGGCCAACCGTCTAGGGCTAAACGGAAAGCAGTTTATCCTCGTCTGGAGTGGAAGGATGTCATAAAGAAAGATTTAAAGGAAATAGAAACTCCCTGGGAGGGTAGCTGTGTGCGTAGCTGTGTTGGCTTCAGGCGGTATGATGTTGTGGTGAGTTGTTATTAGTATTTAATAATGTGTTCTTCCATAGCCCCATAGTTTGGCAGAGTGGTGCCGGCGTCTGGAAGAATCATTTGGGGACGTTTTTAACCCTGTTATCGCAAGAAAGATTCTAACGGGTGACGAAATTTTTATTCTCTTATTCTTTCGAAGGCATTATTGTTGTAAATATGCTGTAAAAAAAAAATTTAAGAGAGAAAAAAAGAAATATTGACTTTAGAATCACAATTTGAAATTATACTTTTTAAAAGCAAAAATGACAATAATAAAATGTCAACAGTTGGCATGGAAAAGTTGTGAGCATGCGTCTTAAGCAATTATATATTATATAGCTATTATAATTTATTTATTCGGCTAATATTTTCACTTTTCTATTTAATACTATGTTCTCCCATAGCGTTTGTTGTTGTTTTCTTTTTTTTTGGGGGGGGGCCCCGAGGGGCGGAGTCATTCGAAATAATCCAAACAAAACAGGATCTTAGCTGCGACAACGTATCATAAAAAAAACACTACCTACTTTGAGCCGCTTCTCAGCTTCTTTTAGCTCACATATTTGTTTCTTGCTTTCAGCTTGATTATGAGCTAGTGTATCTAACAAGAAATCCTGAATGACAGCACAAGATAATTGCTAAAAAGAATAAAATTCAAATAAAAATAAAACAAAAAAGCATAATAAGCATGTTTCTTTATCTTTGGTTTAACTCTGAGTTTATTTTACTTGCGCAACTTATGCAATACAATGGAACTACAATTATGAATGCAATGAATTAGAAATTGCTTATGCACAATGATAGATAAAAACAATAATGACAAAGGAGAGCTGATTCCTTATTTATTCATTTTTTTAGCTTTTAATTCCAAAAGATCAAAGAAAATTAAACCCATGAAAAGAACTTTAGAAGGAAAATATTACAGAAATTTTTGCCAACAAATATTTTTTTGCGCTCTATGATGCCCTTTGGATCAGGGCGCCAAGCCACATTCCCTTAAAATAAATCTTCGTCAGAATGCTCCAAAAAAGCAAAACAATACTTGAAAATGCTTAAAAATGGGCTTTTTATTAGTTTCAATCTCCCCTTCCCCTAGAGAATCCGTGGCTCTTATCCTCCTCACAAAAAAAGATGCCTCTGATGAGCTGGCTCTTATCCCCCTCCCAAAAAAAATCCCTCTGATGAGCTATTCCAAGTTGTATCTTGTCATTTATACAACCCCCAAGCTTGTGGCGGTTGTAGCATTTTCTTCGCTAACATCAATGGGTGAGTCTGAAAACAAAAAGTTTCTCAGATAAAATGAATGAAAACATTACTTAGTCAAAATAAATCCATTTGTTGGTATCTAGAGTAAACAAATGGATTCCCGGACAAACCTATTTTTCGTTCGTAGTTTCCGAATGGGACTTCCAGAGATATTCAGTAATTGATACTTGAGCTCATTCCAGAGAGTGTCATTCATACGGCTCTACTTTTTTTTAAAAGATAGAAGAAAGTTGGCATGAAAGCCATACTTTAAATGAGGGATAGATGCCTTACGTTCGGGGAATGAAATATTTTTTTTCTCTTTTGTTGTTTCGATGAATTATGCCCGTATTTTGTCTTTTTTCACAAAGCCCCCCCCCCCTCCATGTGTATACGTCCAGTGAAGAACTTATCTCATAGCCCTAAACATCAAAATTAAACATCTGTTAGAAAAACTGGAGAACATGATTTTGATGAAAGTCTGTGTAAGGAATTCTTAAACGTTAATATAAACATAATCGGTGCTTTTTGCACAAGTTTTCCTAACATTATACACTAAGTTAGTGGGCCTTCTATGTTGTATAAAAATAAAATCATACTCGAGGGCGATATTTCATAGATTATTTGCGATTTTTTTTTTCTACGACATTTCAAAGATATCGATAATAATATACGCCTCGGGAATCTTTTCTATGCGACAAAGTTAAATATACTTCGTGGGAGATTTTAATAGACAGAAAGTAAAGCATATATTTTATGCCCTGTTTTAACAAAAACTCATGTTAACTCTTTAATTTCATCGCTGATGTTAGGAAAAGGTCTTCTTGTAAGGTTTATTATATACTTTTAAGGAAATAGAAACGACCAAAAATTGATCTTTAAAAAATTCTGAAAAACTGTCGCTTTCCCAAAACGGAACTTGCTTCAGTTTTTTTTTTTTATGGATTTATAGCGTAAGCTAAAAGTTACCAATATCATGATCGGTAAAATACCATTGAGATCCTTATATAAAAGTTTTTTTTTTTGTTTTTGAAGGCTAGTCAAGGACTTTTCTACTCATAAAGGAATATCCTATTTTGGGGTGGATTTTGTATTTTCAGTAAATCGCTAGTTTCTCGGAATTCTACAGATATAGGGAAAAATCACGAGTCAAGTTATTTAAGCTAGTTTTGTAGATGTATGTTGCAGAAACTGCAAAGAAAAACTTTTGGTTCGTTTTAAGCTTCAATTTCGCTCTTCACTTCCATTAGAAAAACTTTTTTTTTAATTAATTGAATTATGGAATACTAGCAACCTTTTGACTTATCGCTTATACATTTTCCAGTGCAAATAATGTGGAATGCAACTCACTTTTTCCAGTTGAAATCTCCCAAACTTCATTTTTATACCCTGGTTCCCTATATCCTTTTTCAAAACCAATTCGTGGGTATTCTGTTTAAAATCGAACTCGAAATCATGATTTTGGCCTTCTGTAAAAGCTTGAATCAAAACAGCCTTGTATTCATCAATTTTCATATGACATTGGCTGGCAAACTTGGATAATGTAGAAAATGGCACCTAAAAAATTTGGCAATGATCAACTATTTCCTTAGTAAAAATTCTTGTATGCAACAAACAATTCGCCACACGTAGAAACACAAATCGCTATAATACTCCGTCAAAAATCAGTGGGAATGTCTAACATTTTCACGAATGTGGATTGATGCGTTCACGTTAGTTCTACAACAGGTCTGACTGAAAATTATCAAAGGCACTTCATGCTGTAATTCTCGACTAATTACTTTAATATACTATATACTAAATATACATCATGCAGAACTTTGCAAGCCTTGTTTTCACTCTCCTACAAATCATGAAAATGTCAACTATGGCCATTGTTATTGGTCATAATGATATGTTTAACTTCAAATGATATCTCTTTTTTTTGCTCTTTTCTCGAGTGGGTAAAAAAGTGAAAACAAGCAGATTCAAATTCCCTAGAAATTTGTTTCCGGGTATTTTTGAAAAAAGCCTTTGTTTCTGAACTGACAATATACATTTTTTGTGTGTTTTGTAGAAACTAGGGAAATCTTTCTTAAAAGAAAAGTGCAGGAAAAGTAAGAAGGTAAATTCGAAAACTATCAATACACCACAAAATGTCACTTTCTTTCTGAAACTCCAGCTCGGAGGTCCACATTACAACTTTAAATACCGCCATGCCTACAATTATTTTAAAAGCAAGACTATTTCAAATTTTTGGCACGGAGTAAATGGTCTGGCTCGGGAGTGTGTCCACACCTAGGGGATTAAACCTCCCAGTAGGTCTAGCTTATAGTCAAAGCTGTGACTTTTGAAGCCTGTAAGCCTCCTTACCTCATTTTTAATTGTAAGGCTTTAATATTCTTACTGAAGAGAGGAATATGTCATATTTTTGCAAACAAAAATGTTTTTCCAAGCTTTCCATGTAGTCTGTTTCTCTTGAGCTAAAGGCCTTGGCAAGGCCTATACTGCAGTATTCCAAGGTTTCCAGTAAAAATCTCAACCAAATTTGTATATTTTCTCAAAGCTAGAAGGTATTTTTGGGACCAAACAACATAAGATGCAGTAGCTTTCCTTTAAAGGTGTAGTTGTCTTTGGTAATCAACGAACTGTAAATGTTTCAATTTTTATGGATGAAAATCATCATCATATCAGACAAATTCAAGGGTACCGGGAGAAAATTTTCCAGCGAGGGGGGGGGACGCCAAAATATCAGTGATGGTTGGGTAACAAGGAATATATTTCATGAATTTTTTTTCGTAGGAATAAGTTTAATTTTAAATACTTTTAGGAAAAAACTCTCAAATAAAAAGAGCTATTAAATTGCATGAAAAATGAAACAAAATACACCCCCCCCCAAAAAAAAAGCAAGCGATCTTATTAAAAACCTATTTAGTAGATACATCATATCAGAGAACCTTACCGTAGAGGTTTCAAGCTCCAATCTTCCAAATGTGGAATTTCACTTTTTTTCAGAAGAAACATCGTCGATGCATGTTTATTTGTTCTGTTGTTTCCCAAGGGTGATTGTATCAAACTGAAGGTCCAAGATAATTAGGAGGGAGCTCATTCAAACGTAAATTTAAAGATCTTTTTTAAGCGACCATACAGATTGGACCAGGGAAAAATCTTTTTTTTTATTGCTATTTTAGGGCACAAAACTACGACTTTACCCCGAAGAGGATGAGTTTTCAATCAATATAAAATTCTGAAAAGCTAATTGATTTAAAAGTATGAATAACTATATTTTAGGTTTTCCAGTTGTAAAAGGAGTACTGCCACACGGTGGCAGCACTGGATTCAACCAAGTTGATTCGCTTTATTTCTAATGAAATTACACTAGGTTTGCGATCTGTAATTGCGTATCAGCTATAATGAGGGGGGAGGATGAGTCATTGTTTAGGTGGGGGTGGGGTAGTTCCCTAAGAAAGTAAATTTTAATGGACAAACTGCTTACTGTTCACGAGGCTTCGGATAAATGTTGAAAGAGGCAGGAGGAGTAGGAATTAATTAAATTGTTTCTCTATACAGCTAAAATGTTACATTCCGAAACAACAAAAAAAAGAGCTTTTCAACTGAAAACAAGGAACAGATTGGAAACCTATTGAACAGATTATTCTTTACATGAAGGAGGCTTTCTCCTCCTTAGCTCCTTACTCTGAAGTTTGGCTATTTTTCCAAATTTTTTCAAAAAATTTGCAATTAGAAAGATAAGATTTTTGAAAGCACTAGAAATACTTTTGTTGAATGAGCAAGGTGTTGAGAAGGGCGCAGTCCTGCTTATATACAGAGTAAAGTTTTGGTTTATGAATGCAGTACTTTTGGTAATGCAGATAAAACGATCAATATTTCAATGTCTCTGTTTGGATTTTGATAGGTAATGAAACAGTTCGTGGTAATGAACTGTAAGTACGGAGTGACCCGGCTCAATAGCAACCTAAACTCTAAAAAACTGAATTTTGATACCAATTGATATATCAAAAGAATTGGCTTAGTATGCTGATTCCAAATATATAAACTTCATTAAGTTTAGTTTTACCCATCAAAGGCTACGAGCCTGAGAAAATTTGTCTGATTTTCTAAAAAAGGGGAGAAGACCCCCTCGAAGTCATATAATTTTAATGAAAATTACACCATCATATTCAGCATATCAAAAAACCCTATTGTAGAGGTTTCAAGCTCCTGTCTACAAAAAGGTGGAATTTTGCAATTTTTGCCAGAAGAAAGATTACGGATACGTGTTTATTTGTTTGTTTTTATCCCAGTGATGATCGTATCGCCCCAGTGGGCCCAGACCGCCGAGAGAGCATTCTATTGGAAATGAAAGGTTCTAGTGCCCTTTTTAAGCGACCAAAATAATTGGAGGGCAACTAGGCCCCCTTCCACTCCATCTTTTTCCCAAAATCGTCCGATCAAAATTTTGAGATAGCTTTTTTCTTCAGCATAGTTGAAAGGCCCAATAACTGTGTCTATAGAGATAAAATGACCCCCTACAGCACCTGGAGAAAGGTTTTTAAGTTATAAAATTTATGCATTGTTTTATTTGTTATTGGGAATATGCATAAATTTTTCGGGAGGGGGGGGGGGAGAATTTTCTGCTGGGAGGATTTCACACGGAGAGAATTTTCCATGGAGAGGGAAATTTCCAGGGGGTGAACTTTTCAGGGGAAATTTTACACTTGGTGAATTTGCCAGAATTCCTATAAGAAATTTCTTTATATGTCTTGCTTTTTCTTTACCGATTCAATTTTAGGCGTGGAGATATTAAGGGTAATTGTCCGGGGTGAATTCTCACCCGGATTCAATTGCCCGGAGGATATTTCTGTAAGGAGGGGGATTTTTCCGTGGACGTGGAGCCAGGTATCCTGGCGTTATTAAAAAAAGGTCAGAAATTAAATACAAAAAAAAAATTTTAAGCTGAAAGTAAGGAGCAACATTAAAACATAAAACGAACGGAAATTATTACTTATATGAGGGGGGTTGCCCCCTCCCTAACCCCTCGTACTTTACGCTAAAGTTTAAATTCTGTGCTAATTCTTTAAAAACAACTCCTGAAACACAAGGGTAGTTTAATTAGAACAATAAGTAACTTTTTTTAAAGAGCCCAAAAACTGTAACGTGAAGAACGAGGTATTGAGGAGGAGGCAACACCCCTCATATACGTAATAACTTCTGTACATTTAAGGTTTTAATGTTGCTCCTTACTTTCAGTCGAAAAACAATTTTTTTATTTAATGAAGCTTACAACCATTTTTCTAAAGGCAATGAAAAAAATATGTCAATTAAAGTAAAAGTATACAAAATAGAAAAAGTAATTAATTGAAAAAATTACTCAAAACAATAGCCTACTAACAAAAACTAAGATATAAACTCCCAGCATTCAGTTCTATTGAGCAATGCCGAAGCGTTGGATGGATATTTTTTAACAATATCGACAGTTTTAAACTTGGTTATGAAACACCAAAATATTTAATGCCTTTAGACTCAATTGTTCATAAAAAGTAACGCATAATCAAAGTAGTTTGTTCAAAGTAAAATATTAAAACTGAGATCAAGAAAATCGAATAAAATTTTTTAATTCAATATTTTTAATTTAATTTTGAATACCAAAAAACAAGATATTTGACACCTCTATACTTCAAAACTGTAAAAAATTAAACCTTTTTTAAAGCGACAACTAGATAAATACAATCACTCCTGGAAAAGTAGATAAATGATAATAAGACACAATAACATATCCGTTCAGGGAGAAAATAAAAAAATTCCCAGCATTTTGTTTAAGGAAAACATTATTAACTATAGTGGCTTCATATATCAGCTCATGGGTACCCTGGCAATGCAAGCAAAAGTTGACAGCAATTTTTTTTTACCGAAATTGCCCCTTATTAAGTTGTTTTTCTTGTGTTTTCTTTAATTAGACGAACTTTCCTGTGTGCTAATAACTGCACTAATTACTAACAAACAAATAAATATTTAGGATCGCCATAAATAGCTGATTCTTTGATTTAGTGTTATCAATAGTTAGACTCTTACACTTTCATTATAGGGTGAAAATCTATCGACAGGCAGTCAACGATGGGGCAACACATTTTTTCCATTTTCCGCCTTTTTTCTTTTGGTTCCCTTATAATTACTTTGTAGTCCAGGGGGGCCATGCCCCCCCCCCCTGCCGGCACCCATGAACAAATTAGTCAAGCTTACTTATTTTCACAGTTTAACATGGCAATACTGACGAAAATTCAATAAGACCTAACAAAATCTATAATTTTCAAACGACCCAAAAGAAAGAAATCCTAGAAAATCACGGCTTCCACTTATAAATAAACCTACATTGGGTCCAGAGGGCAAAAATATCTTATTTTAATGCCCTTGGTACTTTAATGTTTTTCTTGTTAGATTTTCTGTGAGTCTTTCGCAGATGAGCCAAAACCAAGTAAGCCAACACTTCTTTGCTATGTCCACTATATGGTATTCTTGAAAGCCTTACTTTCTGTTCTCTCTATTTTAGACGTTAATAGTAAATTTGCCACCCATTAATTTTCATAGGGATCCATTATCAAAGACCCTAAGCACTTCAGCAGCAGTGGCTTTTATGATCCAAATCTCAATTCTGTACAACAGCATTGAACAGACCATTGCTTCAGAAAACCAGATTTTGTTAAGAAAAAGAATAAGATGTCTATGTCTCAAGGCATTGCTCAACTGGACTAAAACTGCTGCTGCTAATGCTATTCTAAATAGAAGATCATATTTGCATCTGTCCTTTATGTTGATCAAAAAAGTCCATATACCCAAAGTTCTCTACTCTATTGACTTCTGCTAAATCAAAGAAAATTCCCTAATTCTAGTTGAACTCGAGATGTTCGTCAAGTATTTAGTTTTGGCTGTGCTAGTCTTGAGACTAAGAGGTGCAGCATGGTTTGTGATTTCTGTGAGTATCTTTTGTGCATTTGTGACTAAGTCTGTGAACAGGGCTGCATCTTCTGCATTAGAGGTCTATGATATAGAGCAGGACTACATCATCGTCATAATTGAGGTCCATGATACAAGCATCTAGAGAAACATCAACACCTTGGTAGGTCACCACTGCGTGCTCCATTATTCAATCAACAACAAGTTTCAAAAGTATTGGTGATAACACATATCCATATTTGTCTCTTTAGTTAATTAGGAAAGTCTCAGAGACCTTATGTTACTGACAAAGACAATAAACAGCACTACTGTGGTTTGTTGATGTTTAAGTTTATGCTCCAGTACATAGTAAAGTATGAATAATTGATCAGTACAAGCAATTTCAGGGCAAAACCCTGTGGCCATAGGAATCTTGTCACAGTTGGGCAGCAATAGGTTGATTCAGTGTCCTTTGTCAAACTGATTTATGATTACTTTACATAATTCCAAGAGATTTGTGTCAGGCCAGAATCCATGCTGCCTAGGCAAAAAGATCTTTTTCATAATTATGTGTTGGAAGATTGAATCACTGATTATGCATCACATATCTTAATGAAAGCTATAGTTCAGCTAATCACTGCTCCTTCACTATTTCTAAGACTTAAATTATTGAATAGAGGACCGGTTTATACTACCTTAAAGCAGGCAAAGTAAGATCATTCCTGAATTTCTGCTTGCATCTAATTTCATTTGACTCTGGGGTTTCAATTGAGATTTTAATTATTTGTACCAGATTAATATATGACAATATATGGCAAACTTGTACCCCTTACCAAATTTCTATTTGAGGAAGTGATCTATGAGAAGTTGCCAAAAAGTGTCCACATACTTACAACACTAGAGGATGATGGACAAAGGTAATTTGGACATTGGTTTCGATTATACCCTGTACTGTTAAAATTAGAACTAGAAGAGTAGATAACTGAGTATTTGATTTGTTTTGTGTAATTTAAAATTTTTGAACATGAATAAAAACTAGACATGCACGAACAACCTAGGCAATATTCGGCTGCAGACCAAGTACGACCTTTTTACTTTTCATCGTTACCTTTTCTGTTCATTTCATCAATTGACTTTTTATTGGTTCGTCTTGGGCTACAATGCTTTTGGTCCTTTTGAAATATGCAGTGTTTTTTTTTCTAGCATTGGTTTAAAGGTGGAGGGAATTCTTTTTGAGAGGCAGTTGGACACATGGACATTTCTCATGGTCATACATATCCTTGTTTTCAGGAAGAACAAAACTTTGAGAAGCTAGTTCTGCACAAAAAGAGGCATAGGAGCTCAGAAATTCATCATTCATAAAAAAAAATCACAGCTAACAGGATAGAGTCAATTAACCCTAAAACCTAACTGATTATTTTCTGGTGTGAAAGCCAGTGGAAAAGTACTGCAAAGAAGCTCTTCAATTTATCAATTTCGATGAGCTGACCAGGATGGTTAAGCATCCCCACATCAGCAGTTCTAATTTTGTAAGCTTTTAGCGTTCCAATACTAGGTTTTTCCAGGGGCTGAAACTTTTGACTTGTATATAATAAGAATGTAAGGATTAAATTCTCATTCAATTTATCATATTCGAATGACTCCAGACTAGTATGGTTCACATGGTTTTCCAAGTTCAATAGGAAATTTGAGGCAAGACAGCATTGCGCATACTTTTGAAAGTGTTTTAGAAACTAGAAACTCAGGACTGCAGTTTTCAGAAGTCATCAATCCACTTATATAAGCAGCACCTTTTGTACCAGTAAGGGCACCAGAAACCATTAACGTTTTGAAATTAACACAAAAAAAAATAAATAAAGGGAAAAATTTGCAATTCCTTTATCCTATTCTGAGTTTGTCCATCTTGGGTGATGTCAGTTGACTGGCTGCTTAACATCTTATGCAGCTGACATTTTCTTAGGTCTCACCACAGTCGTAAGGTTGGTCTTGTCTATGTTCCATATAGCATGAGCTTCAACACTATTAATTCCCAACACAGCTGAGCAGTTGCCAAAACACTCAAAGACTGTCATTTGGTTGAATACTGTTGCCCAAGCAATACTTGTAGGCTGAGGAGCACAGACAGACACCCCAAGGTTTCTATTCATAAATGAAGTAAACTAATCCCTTTTGTTATTTTCCCAGCTATCTGCAATCTTGTTCAATTTTGCATATTGATAGGCCAGAATATAGCATTGTTTTAGGCTAAATCAATACTGCAACTTGCTATTTTTTTTTGGGGGGGGGGGATAATTGATCATATTATTTTTTTTGATAAAATACAATATTTCTTAATACGTTAACTGGCTTTGAATACCTCTGGTTCCTAGCTTTCAAGTTCATTTAAGGACGTTTCCTTGTACAGATCTTATCAGGCTTGCTAGTAGATTCTAGAATTACTTTATTGGTACCCCTTTTGGAGTAGATATTGCAACAACCAGGGCATCACGGACACTCCTCTCCATAATACCCAGGTCATTGGTGTTTGTGATAACTCCAAATCAATCACAAAAAAAACTTGAAGCATGTCCAATCCATATAGCTTCATTTCAAATTGTATCTGTCCATTTTCTGGTTTAAGTAGCACTCTCTTGAATCTGGCTAATAATCTTTCTGTATATAAATACTACTTGCTGTCAATTCTAATTAAATAAAACCAAAAAATTTACCTTGCCTTTGAAAATTCAGATTTTTGACTCTTAGGTATGTTTACGTAATCCAAGCAGGAAAAGCCATTAACAATCTGCCACTATCAGTAATGCTACCAATTTTCACCTATAATGTATTTTAAACCTGAGTCCCCTGGAGTGCATAGAAATGGGATGTCCATGTTGCCTGGTCTCCCCTAAAAGATTTTTTGTAGTCTAAGACAAATTTTCTAAAGCCTAGTAAGACACATTGGCATTTGGCAAAATTCTATCACGTAGAATTTTACACATACTTACTGTAAGCCCACAGCTTATGCAGAAAAATATACCCTAGTACAACTCACCTTTCCACTCCATGATGTTTTATTTTGACAGGGTATACTCATTACATGAATATTGAACCCTTCATGTTTGTCTTCAGACAATGATCCACAAAATTTGTCATTGTCCGCATGGAAAAGACATGTTGAGTTTCCTGTCTGCATTTTTCTTTGACTGGTATCTGTCTTTTCAGGCAATAGAACCAATCCCATTTAAAGTTGCAGTATGACTGATATCATGAGCATGTTGTACAATGGCTAAATTCAGAGCTGGGTGAAGTAATCTAAAAAGAAATTTGAGCATAATACCCAGGTCACAGTATAAGGTCTTATCTCACAAGCTGGAAAGCAAAGCCAAAGCCAGGCGTTCACAAGCGTGTCTAGCTAGAATCCCATGTCTAGCCACAATCTAATGTCTAGGCAACAACCGTTCAAATGTAAAATTTGGTGCTTAGCTAAAACTACAAATTTAGATTCAAATTGCCATTTCTAGCCAATCAACAGAGCTTATGTGGGCAAAACTTTCAAAATTGTAATCCCTATTTTTACTGTCACAAGCTAATGTATCCAAACAATTCCCTTAAATATCCAAAACAAGCAAAAAAAGTCCCTTAAATGTACTTCATTATTATGTCTGGTGTTGCATATTTGCCTAAAATGAAAAAAAAAATTAATGAGAAAACAAAAATTAAATTTCAGTTTATAAATGTAAACAAAAATGATGAAAATAGTGGATCTCGACACATTCTGATTGGCTGTAATCAAAAATCCTAGACATCGAGTTCTAGAGTCTAGAACTCAATGTCTAGCAAAGCGCCTTGTCTAGCATGTCTAGCTTAGAGCTGAATTTTACTTGTGAACGGTTGTTGTCTAGACATTGGATTCTCGCTAGACACGTGTCTAGACATGGGATTCTAGCTAGACACGCTTGTGAACGCCATTTTATGTATGTATTAGCCTATATGCTATGCTTTGCCCTCACACCCCCTAAGGTGCAAATATATAGCCAAAATTTGTTTCTAAAGTGTTATATTTTCATCCTATTTTGTTTTATTTCATTAGCATTAACCAAACTTCACTCCTTGTGTGGGTTCCAGCTAATACAACAGTACCTTAAATCTATCCAAGACTGAGTCTGCTTGCAATTTGGATATTTTGTTCTAACATTGTTTTCTGGTTTCCTTTTGACAGGGTGTACTCATTACATGAATACTGAACCCTTCATGTTTGTCTTCAGACAATGATCCACAAAATTTTTCATTGTTCACATGGAAAAGACATGTTCGTGTTTTCTGTCTGCATTTTTCTTTGACTGGTATATAAGCCATCAAATATGTAATTGAAACACAACTATGTGATACACTGATAAAA
>JAQQPU010003045.1:0-12551 GCA_029168905.1 Artemia sp. Kazakhstan ARC1039 | reverse complement strand
TTCTCAAGGTGTTCCTCATTTATCGTCATCCATAACTGTGTTAAGTGGCATCCCCCAGGGGACCATCCTTGGACCGAGTCTCTTCAATTTTTATATTAATGATGCACCAAACCTTCTCTCAAACCTCCTCACACTTTATACTGATGACTCAAAACTTGTTGGCAAAGCTGCTATACCATCTGATCTCCAATCTATAGAAATGGACCTTGATATTCTTGGAAGCTGGGCTGATAAATGGCTCCTCTCCTTTAATGCTGAAAAATGTCATGGCATTCATTTTGGCAAACATAATCCAAATCAGCAGTACCATCTCAGAGGTAACCCACTCTCTGCAGTTACTGAAGAAAGAGATCTTGGAGTCATTGTTGATCATTGGCTGAGTTTCAGTACCCATGCAAAATCTGTATCTTCTTCTGCCTTCCAATCCCTTGGACTTATTAAAAGAACTATCTCTAGCCGGCGTCCTAAAGTATTTATGAAGCTTTACAAGGCACTAGTTCGTCCATGCCTTGAGATTGGAATGTCCCTGGCGTCCCCCTATTTTAAGAAGGACAGGGAAATACTAGAAAAAGTACAGAGAAGAGCAACTAAGATGGTTGATGGCCTCAAACAAGTGCCATATGAAGAGCGTTTGTGTCATCTGAAGCTCCCTACTCTCACATACCAGAGGAAGCAAGGCAACATGATTCTAACCCACAAAGCCATTTCAAAAAATACTCTTCCTGGTCTCCTTGCTCCCCCAGAATGCCTTGTGACAAGAGGACATTCAATGAAAATTTTCAAGAAGCACTCTTCTATCTGAGAGAGAAGCCATTTCTTCAGCCAACAAATAACCAACTCTCTGAAGATACTGTGTCTGCAGACTCAACGATTGCCTTCAAGCAAAGACTTGATGAAGACTGGCAACAGCAGGAGTTCCTCTACAACTGGGAAGCTGCTGAGTCTACAACCCATATGTAGCAGGCAAATCATGACAAAAAAACAAACAAAAAACCATTAGATGTCATCACAGAGCATTGCAAGGATGGAAAATCCTTAAATTCGTTCCAAGCTGCAATTTAAGGTAATATATCTTACCTCCAACTGGGAGCAGAGTTATAAAATGATGATTTTCTACTTTGTATGGTTTATTTGGTTTTGGGATCATGATAGATGTGCCATTCTTCCAAATTGTAGGGAAATTTCCCTCTTTCCACAATTTGTTGATGAGTTGTAGCAGAATATCCTTCCATTTATCAGTCAACCTTTTAAAGAAAACAGGGTATATGTTGTCACTGACAGATGAAGTCTCTGGTAGTGTCTTTAGAACAAGTTCAAATTCTGATTTTGAGAAGGGTTTGTTGTAATTTGATACTGATTGTTGCATAGAAAGTTTTCTTGCTTTAGTGAAAGTTGTTGAATGTGGGCTGGTTCCTTCAAATGGATCTTTCTTACCTATTGTCTCATGGAGATGACTTGCTCCTGCCTCAGCTTTTGTTTTGTTATCAGCAATCACTTGTCCTTGGTAGGCTGTTGGCCCCTGTGGATGGTGGTACAATTCTCTCCTATTCATCTTTCTTATGAAGGTATACACTTTTCCAAATGAATCCCTGAAGCTGAGATTTGAAACCAAATGCTTCCAAGATTCTGCTTTAGCTTGATTTATTGTTTTTCTAAATTCTGCCTGGGCCAATATTTTTTTCTATAATTTTCAATTGTCAGAATCTTGTTGTAATTGTTTGAAGCTTGGTTTAGTTTCTTCTTATTTAAGCTACACTGTTCATTCCTAGTCTTGTTGCCCAATGTCTTGATGGGGATAGTCTTCTTAGCCACTTCCATCAGTAGATCCTGTAATCTTTCAATTTTCTTCTCTGTAGTCATAACTGTTGCCAGTTCTTCTTCAAGACTTATTCTTGTAAGTTCTTCCTGGAAGTAATCCCAGTTAACTTTCTTCAATTAAAGGTAGAGCATGTTGGTGGGGTTTGACTTCTTAGTGTAGATTCTTTATACTCAATTATCACTGGCTCATGATCACTGGTTAAGGTTGGTTCAGGAGTTAAACTTATATTTAGTTGATTGATTATTACTACTGCAGAGAATGTCAGGTCAATGGTAGAGTATACTCCTGTAATTGGGTTTCTTCTAGTCTGAAGTCCAAGTGGGGTCACTAGGCCAATGTCATCATTCTTATCCAGAGCACTTAGGATACCTATACCACTATGATTATGAGATCCACATAAACACCAGGCATCTGAATGGGCATTAAAGTCACCAGTAATAATAAAAGGCTCTTTGGCTCTAATCACTTTTTTCACTTTATTGAAAATGTCCTCTGTTTGTGGCTCATTTCCATTGGGGTTATATATATTAACAATAACTATTGTATCCCTCTTACCCAGGAATACTTGGCAAGCTACCATTTCAATTTTAGAACTTGTGATGTCTTCAATATCTAGTTTTTGAACCATTAATGACTTTTTAATGCAAATTAATATTCCTCCTCTTGACTGTTCTGCTCTATCTTTTCTAAAAACTTCATAATTTCTAAGTCTCCATGAATACTGGGGTTGTAGCCATGTTTCTTGAAAGCATCCAACATCAATTTTTCTTTTTCTAAATAGCACTCTAATAAATCCTTTTTGCCTTTCATAATAGATTGGATGTTAAAAGATAGCAACTTCATTCTGGTTTATTTGCTAGATTCCAAACTTCTTCTACATTGATTTCAACTTTGAACAGTGAGTGCATAAGTTGACATAACTTCACTATCCTATCTTTCATTCCTAATTCCTTGATGTCTATCACTTCTGGCACTTTGGATACAAATAACACTAGCTGTTGAAGGGTGTTATTTGGTTCAAGGGGGTGTTGCTCTTTCACAGCCTTCTTATTCAGTGCATCTGCATAACTCTGGTATGCATTGGCTGCTCTTTTCATTGGTATGTTTTGGGCAACTGCAATTTTTATGATTTCATGGTTTTGTTGGCAGGCTGGGCAGCTACCAGATGTTGTTGAATGGTTTTTCCCACAGTTAGCACAGACATACTTTTGGTATTTTCCTGACTCTTTGGTTTCTAGTTTTAAGGGACACTCATTAGAAGAGTGTTCGTTTGCACATCTCAAGCATACAGCATGTGGCAACCTACACTTTTCTTTGAGTGTGGCCATACTTTTGACATTGAAAGCACTGAATAATTGGTTGGTTGTACCTCTCAACACTTGTTTTTCTTCCATATAGCCAAATACTCTGGGGAAGAGAGTTACTCTCAAATACAACACAAATACTCAGGCTATCTTCTAATTTTTTGGTTTCTTGGTTGTATCTTTTCAACCTTTTTAAAATTCCTTAATCTCAATATTAGTTTCTACCCTGAGGTCTGTCAGCAGTTCTTCCTTTGAATAATCTAGTGCTATTTGCTTGATTACACCATAGCTGACCTGTCTTTTCTCTTCAGGTGCTACATCAACAACATCTAGCTTCTGAATTTTCATTAAAGAAGGCCTATCCAATGCAGTTTGTGATTGAACATATACTGATAGTCTATTTCTATCATAATTTGAGTAAAAGTCAAATTTTTCTGTTTGGAGAATTTTCTTAAGTTCTAGAGTGATTGGTCTGTCCGATAGAAGTTTTACATGTGAGGTGAAAACCACTGTTAGATTAGTCTCTGATACACTGCTTTTAAAGTCACTAGCTGCATCAATTCTGTTATTTCTAGCTCTGAATTTCTCTGGAAATCTTTCAACTATAGGAGGTTTTACAGTTTTAGAAGTTTCTTGCTCAATAGGTGAGCCACTTCTCTCACTATTTCTTTTCAGTAAATCACTGATGCCTTCAGCCTCCATAGGATTTACAACATTTGTGATGTCCTCCTCTTCTTCCTGGGGGAGGGGAGGATAATCAACTGACACTTGCTGAGGGTACAAACTGTAAATTTTGGGTTTGGGGTGCATGGTATAAATGACCTTGATGACTTGAATATGGAAGAGGTGCATAGTAAACTGTAGGGGGCCCTTGAGGGTATTTATTTAGCCTTGTGACACCTCATAAGGAGACATGTTAAGAAAACAATTCTTACTTTAAAATATGTATAATGATCCTAGTTCTTATATTATCCAAAGGGAGAACCTTTATCATCAAGTCTTTCCTCTAAAAATCCTCTAAAGAGAAAACGTTTCCAAATATCACCACATTTTTAATTCAATGTTTAAGTCTTTTGAAATTGCCGCTGTAAACTGCTGCGAAATAAGTTGTTTTATAGATAGCATTTAGCACCTGTGCTGAAAAACGTGTTTAAAGAAAAACTAGTGGTAAATTGAAATTATAGAAATTCTGTGCATCTTTTGTAACCTAACCTAACCACTGCTATTAATATTTTGTATTTATGCCACTGCTATTTGCCCCTTGCCACTGCTATTTGCCCTTCACCACTGCTATTAATATTTTGTATTTATGCCACTGCTATTCGCCCTTTGCCACTGTTATTTGCCCTTCGCCACTGCTATTCGCCCTTTGCCACTGCTCTTTAAAAAAAAATATTAAAAAGACCGGCATGAATGCTATCTATAAAAGAACTTATTAGGCAGCAATTTAAAAAGACTTAAGTATTGAATTAAAAACGTGGTGATATTAGGAAACTTTTTCTCTTTTGAGGATTTTTAGAGGAAAGACTTGATGATAAAGGTTCTCCCCTTGGATAATATAAGAACTAGGATCATTATACATATTTTAAAGTAAGAGTTGTTTTCTTAACATGTCTCCTTATGAGGTGTCACAAGACTAAACAAATACCCCCTTGAGTATCTTGATATGTTGAGTGAGGAAATTGTATAGGTGTTTGATGGGCCTGTCCAGAGTATACTGGGAATGGCTGGGTGTGAGATGGTGAGTATACTATGTGTGGTGGTGAGAATGATGTTTGAGGAGGAGAAAGTCCTACTAGTGCTTACGTTGATCCTATTTGTGTATGGTTTCCCTGTTGTGCATGGCTAGTTCCCACTGTGACACTTCCCCCAGGGGGAACCCCCATTAGAGGGTGGGAATTCATTAATCGATCCTAATACAAATATTGTAAATGCTCTTACCCGAAATAAAAACTTCAAAATACGAAATAGCCTAGACAATAAGCCAGGGCAAAATTTTTTTGATTTTACTGCGTCGTCCGTTTTCCTCGATCTATTAATATCCCATCTCACCATTTATGAGTTTTTGAAAGTCCCACTTAGGGATGCCGCCAGTACTGCCACTGCCATTGTCAAGAAAGTGTGCAAATCAAGGCCAAAAAAGAGTGCAAGTTTTTAAAAGCGTGTGCAAGTAAAAAAATTTGGGAAAGGCGCCCAGCGCCTTTCATTTTTCTGACCATTCTTACACCATTTACATATAATTACAAGTTATTCTTCGATCGATACACAGATTATCTTTAAATGTTTCAATTGTATTTTAAATAAATAGGAAAACAACCTCTAAATAATGAGTTAGATAATGATTATCATTCTTTTTCTTAGCTTAAAAGGTAAGGCTCTGCTTGAAAATTGCAGATGTTTATTTTGGTTGCTTAGATCTTTAACTGAACTATAGTTGACTGCATCCAGTGTTTAGTTAAAGTTTTGTCGCCATTTTATCCAAGTGTTTTAAAAGGAATTTAAAAGGTCTAAGTAACTAGTCGTGAACAATAGCTGACTTCACTGTAGTCAAGCAAGTACCATACCCTAGCACAGCAAAAAAAAAATGGAAGCAGAAACAAAACGGATTTATCAGCCTTCAAAACAGCACACAAAATTGCACATTTATTGCATTTTCATTTGCATTTTATCACGTTGTGCTTTAGTTAGAACCCGAAGCCACGCCAAAAATCGGCGGCGCGCCGCCGAAAAAAACGGCGGCGCACCACCGAGCTTGCATCAGCGCGCTGACGCCGCCGCTGATTCTATCGGCGGCGGCGTCAATAATACGCCACCGTTTTTTTTCTCTTTTTTGGTTATCGATATCGACCTCCGGGCTTCAACCGTCATCCCGGCTAATCTGTTTCTTAAAAATAAATACTGTCATGTTGGGCTCGCCATGTATATCGGTTCATGGGAAGGAGAAGAAGAAATTTTTCTTGAAAAAAAAATTCTACCTTCCACTTTAAAATTATGTTCATTTTTCTTTCTGATTTTTCGGATGAAAAGAGGTAGGTAAAAGAGCATTAGGCAATTCAGGATGTTGTCATAGGCAGCGCAATCGAGATGTCTAAGTAAAGAACAATGTTGGCATAATGTATTATTTTTTTTTTCCATGCCAGGGCAATTCGTATCGAAGGAGTTGTCGTAGAAACTTCAAAAAGGGCTCATTCGATTGGAAATTGGAACAACTAGTGCCCTTTTTAATAGTCGAAAGTGATTGGAAGGCAGCTAACATTTCTTCCACGCCCACCCTTTCCCCAAACACATCCAATCAAAATTTTAAGATAGCCATTTTGTTCATAATAACTAATTTCCAGAGAGAAAATATGTTTTTTGAGGAGGTTACTCCCCCACAACCCTTAGGGCAAGGGTTTTGTAGTTATGCCCTGGAGGTATATAAGAACGATGTTGGCACAATGTATTATTTGTTATTTTTTCCTTTAGACCAGGGCATTTCATATCGAAGAAGTTGTCGTAGAAACTTTGAAAAGGGCTCATTCAATTAGAGATTGGAGTGGCTTGTGCCCTTTTCCACCCCTTCCACGCCCACCATTTCCCGAAACACATACAATCAAAATTTTGAGATAGCCATTTTGTTTAACGTAGTTGAAAGTTCTGGAAATTAGGTCTTAGAGGATAACAACCACCCTCACAGCCCTTAGGGTAAGGGTTGTAATTTATGCCCTGGGGGCATATACGGTGTTTATAGAAAGCGTTGTAGAAAATCAAAAAGGGATCATTAGTTTGGAAATCGAAAAGCCTAGTGCCCTTTTTAATAATCGAAAGTGTTTGGAAGGCTTGGTATTTTTATAGTAGAGATCGATGTGGGCATAATGTATCATTTTTTTGTTGTTGTTGTTGTTTAGACCAGGGCACTTCGTATCGAAGAAGTTGTCGTAGGAACTTCAAAAAGGGCTCATTCGATTGAAAATAGAAAGGGCTGATGTCCTTTTTAATAGTCGAAAGTGATTAGAGAGAAACTAATCCCCCTCCCACGCCCACCCTCCCATTTGCCTTTATGTTTAATAAGTAAATGTTGCCTTAAGATTAAATCAAAATGCACTGTGTTTATGCTAATTCCCAATAAGGCATCTCAGCAGTATCCCAAGAACGACTGAGGGTATTATGTTCAAACTTTCAGGGCTTCTTCTGCTCTTAAAACTTGACCTAATCAAAATAGCGTAAGTGTATCCAAGCTATCAAAGAAAGTAAACAAATTTTTTTGCGAATGTTATCAAGTTTTCCATTTCAGGTCAACTAGAGGAGGTATGAAACTAAATTAAACACTATTATTTGTGTCCAGATTTTTATAAGGGTCTATGTCGTTAAATTTTGCTAAAAATTGTTTTCCAGCATACAAATAGCAGGCCAAACTATAAATTCTTACAAAAATGAAAAGATTTAAAATATGATTTTCTTTTTCCCTGAAAAGACTATGTCAATATAAAACGAACAGAAATTAATTAAAAAAACTGTTTCCAAAAAACAAGTTTTTTCAAAGAAAAGTAAAGAACTCCATTAAACCAAAAATGAGCAAAATTAAAGTCAAATAATCTACCAAGCGTGAAACTACCACAAATCAGCATCGATAAATAAATGAAACCCAAAACGAACAGAAATTACAATAAATAACCGAGTCAAACTCAAAACGAGCAGAAATTAACATAAGTTGGGCTCAAAACCCCTATGCCTTCCCAAGGCCAGAACATAATTTGTACTTCACTGACAAAAATACAAATGAATATGCATTGTCAGTTTAATATACATATACTGATATTTAGTAATCAAAATGTTAATATTATTTGATTTATTAAAGTTATAAAAGTAAAAACATTTATATTTTTTCAGTAAAGTGAAAATTATGTTCTGGCCTTGGGAAGGCATAGGGGGTTTTGAGCCCAACTTATGTTAATTTCTGCTCGATTTGAGTTTGACTCAGTTATTTATTGTTATTTTTGTTCGTTTTGGGTTTCATTTATTTATCGATGCTGATTTGCGGTAGTTTCCCGCTTGGTAGATTATCTAGATCTAGTATAGAAATATATCTATAGAAATGAATTTCATTTTTTTGCACAGTTAGCAGAGCACACTGAAGTTGAAGTAGCCTTAAACTTTGACTTGAAACGTTATATATTGACCACTTCTTTCAGAAAAGAATTTCGGAGGGTTATTCCGTGTTGATAAGAAAAGAGGGTAAAGGTGCAGTTTAGTTCCTCCTGTAGTGTAGTGCGCAGGAGCCCTATGGTGAAGGTGCAGGTTTGTTCTCCCTTATAAAACAACTTATTTCAGCAGATACAAAGAAGAAGCCCATTTGCGGCATTCTGTGGGACCCCAAGGTCCAGTACTAGTATCAGATCCCGCGAGTGGCAGTTTACGCTCGTCAAGTTCTGGCTGTACCGGCCACATGTGCCCCAGCTATACGGCTTTTTAGCACGACAGGACTGATAGTGACTGCAAAAAGATCAATGGCTCCAGGCAGAGTGAACAAACTGACTTTTTTTACATCAATTGTAACTGAAGTGATGTAACCGCTGATTTAAAATTTTTGTGTTGTTAAGCCATGGTATCTGATTTGTATACAGTGTTTTTCGATGTTGTTATTTGTTTGTTTTTATTTTTTTTTCACTTCCTTTAACAACATAGGTTTCCCTGGGTCTAGTGGCTAAAAATGAGAATTCTACTTGGTCTGATTGACGGTGAACATAAACACTTTCCGCACGGCCCAAAAAATTCTTGTTTTGTCATATTGTTCTTGTATGTTTTTAGCCAACCATTTAAAAATCCTTACTAAAATAGAGGTTGAACGTGCTTGATGAAGTGGAATTTTTATTATTATTTTTAATTAGAAAAATCGGCGCGCCGTGGCGCGCCGCCGGTCTAAAATCGGCAGCGCGCCGCCGATACTGAATCACACATTCGCCACCGTCATTTCGGCGCGGCTCTGGGGACTAGCCTCAGTGTGTTCCAGAAAATTCGGAAACCGTTGAAGAAGAGGCACAAGAGTGTCCAAATCTCCAGATAAGGCAACATTTGGACTTAAGTATTTGAGATTTTCCATCGTTAGGTCATTGTAGTCAATCCGTTTGCTCATTTGTGAGCACAACTCCAAAAAAAATTCAGACAGCTCATCTGGATGTAATGAACCTGCTGAGCACTCAAAAGGCCAGTGTTTTGCTGGCTTCTCATGAGGCACAGTGCATTTGGTCCCAACTTTATACAATCAAATGCAAGAAAATGAGCTGGGCTCAACCGAACTTTAAATGGATCTTGTACCCGCTCTATTTGTTTCTTGTTTACATAGCACTTGAGAAGCAACAGATACGTCTGTCACGATGTTTCCAAAAGCCTGTGAATCCGTGTTCCCTCAGCTTGAAACTCTTTGTTTAGTATATTGATCTTTTGTAAGACCAATGAAAGAAAATACAAAATAACTTTCACAGATGAATCACGGATAAAAGAAAGAATTTTATTCGCCTTTTCTTTGGCTCCTCTATCTCCAGCGGAGTCACCTTCTCCATGGTTGGTAAAAAATAAAAGGAGTGGGTTCCACTGCGCAAAGATCCGTTCGACGGAAGCTTCAAGGGTGAATCATGGCGTACTTGAAGTCTGCATAAGCTTATGGTTTTCCACATGACAGAAATTTTGGTAGATTTTTAGTTCATCCTGTCTTTTTGGGCTATTTGCCACATATACAACTACGTCACGAATAAAAATGTCAATTCCATCTGGCAACTTCTTAGCTGCGTATGCAGAACAGAGAGCAAGGGAATGGCTAGTGCAGCCTATCACAAGCAAATCTGGCACATATTCCTTTAACAGTACACCAAGACCTTTTTGTTGTCCAATGTTAACACTGCCATTTTCAATAGCAATTGCCATCAAATTTTGCAAAGGCATTCCTAGGCTTTCCAAATGTCAAAGTATTAGACGTTTTCGCCTTTCTGAAACTGGCCTCACTTACTTGCAAAAGCCCCAGAAATTCTTCTCGCACTATATCTTTGGAGTCTTTGTACTTTGCTGTAAGGACCAAGACCTTCTGTCAAGATTTATCGGTAGATTCGTCAACTTTTAAAGAGATATGAGCTTTCCTCAGTTCACAAGAAAGCTCATCTCTTTCTACAAGGGCAATGACGTGTCTAATTATCCCACTAGTTTTAGTTTTACCCTGATTGAAGCTTATACAAAGTTCTGAGTCTCCAAAAGCATTTTCCTGGACTGCGATTAAAGGATCCATTTTCGTAATTGGAATGTATTCCAAGGCGACCCGCGACGTAAATTTCTAGCTGAATTAATTATAGACTCAGCATGTAATTTTTTGGGAAGGTCTTCATACTGCAGCATTTATGTCTGATTGTTCTGAACCCTCCTTTTGTGAAAGTTTGTTCTAAGATGGCGCCTCACGTTTGCCAAACATCCGATTATGTCTTTATGACACAGTTTACAGTAAGCTAAGTCCTGACATGCTTTAAAAAACGATCAGAAATTAAATAAAAAACAAATTTTGTCAACTAAAAATAAGGAGCAACATTAAAACTTCAACCGAACAGAAATTACAACGTATATGAAAGGTTTTGCCTGCTCCTCAACACCTCAGTCTTTACGCTAAAGTTTGAATTGTGATCCAATTCTTTAAAAAAGACTCCTGAAACACAAGAGTCGTTTAAGTAGAAAATTTTTTAAAAGTACGAAAACACTTTAGCGTGAAGAGCAAGATATTGGGGAGGGGAAAACCCTCTTCAAATACTTCGGTTCGTCTTAAGGTCTTATGTTGCTCCTTACTTTCAGTTGAAAAACTTCCCGTTTTTTTTTAATAGTGTTAAAAACCAAAGCTGAAATAAGTATGCGAAAAAGGAAAAAGGCTTGGACAGAAATATTAGGCACCTTTTTTCTCCTTGTCTCTTGTGCAAGATTACTTGCTTACTGTATAAGCTCTCGGGAATGTTAAAAGGATGATTAGCCTATTCTACAATCAGCTTTGCTTAAAATCTAGAATATAAGCACTTAGTACTTCGGCCAAGCTTTTTCCATAAGAAAAGCTTGTCAAAGATAAAGATGTTTTAAACTCAGTCCTACTTAAAATTCAGCAAGCGAAATGTATGTGGATGATTTTAATACCTGGTCACAGTTTGCTCCCTCCCCAAACTTCAAATTTTGAATCTTAGAAGTCTTATCAAACCTAAGACAGGCCCGCATAATTCAAGCATCCACAGAAAAGGATCATTTTTTTTTAGTATACCTGTCTTTTTGGCTCTATATTGTTCATTTTTTGGTAAATATTGAGCAGTTCATATTATTGACCTATGAGTAAAGTAAACATACCACTCGATGTCTTTTCTTATGTTCTTTCCAAATATACTAATTGCTTTTGGCGTAAATTCTCTTAACTCCCAAGCCCTAGGTTATATATTTACTCATTGGGGGGGGGGGGGCTTGTCAAGTTCATTTCTGACGCAAAGAAATGTTAAATTTGGATTCAGGATGCAGTTTTGACTATGGAGGTAAGTTTTAACTTTACCCCCACCCCATCCCAATGTGCAAATATATACCCCGAATTGGTATATTTGGGTGGGGTGAAGTGAATTTGCGCCAAAAACAATTATTTTATTCGGAGAGAGCATAAGAAAAGGCATCGAGTGGTATGCTCACTTTATTCATAGGTCAAAAATATGAACTGCTCAATATTTGCCCATTTTTCATTGTCATTTTCAATTGGCTTGAATATATTTGGCCCTGGATTCATTTATGAAAGTGTCATTCACCTAACTCAACTGCTTTCAAGGATAGCAAGAAGTGTCTAAAGTCTAAACTACAATTTTAGGCTACCCCATATTTTCCTAATTTATCCTTTTATATAATTTTGATAGTATGGGTCCCATCCTAAGTAAATTCTTAGACCCCTGGCTTGTAAGATAAGACGTTTCTTTCTAAACAATGGCTGTCGCAAAAAAAAATATGGATCATTCACGCTTTAAAATGGTGCACAGGCCTAAAGTCTTTGTAGAATTTTATCAGTTTGAGATTAGACTTTAGTAGGTTTATTTTGGTTGTTGCTTCTAAATCGCCTTAGTTCATGTTTCATACTCACTTTTGCATTTCCATGAAGAACAGTTGTGCCCAACAGCTTTCAACTTCTTTCTATAAAACTTGATTTGAATTTACCACGTTTTCACTAGTTATCTATGCTTTGATCTACTTTTTGGTAAATGGCTGAAAACACGAGAAAGAGGCCTGGGGGACGGGCCAGGTATAGATAAAAAAGATCAGACCGGCTAGCTGTTCTATCTTTTGTGCTTAAATAGTTTAGTTTCAATTTTTTATTTCGCTTAATATTTTTTCTATCATCATTTCATAAAAGTGTGCAAAAAAGAGTGCAAAGAGCAAATAATGGCCAAAAAGATTGCAAATCC
>JAQQPU010003044.1:0-22449 GCA_029168905.1 Artemia sp. Kazakhstan ARC1039 | reverse complement strand
AACTTCTAATTATCTTTACACCCGGAAAAATATAGGAAAGTGAGTTGAACCAATCGCAAATATCTCGTTTAATAGATTGGACTATAAATGTTTTTAAATAAAAACTACCTCATAACGGCTTTTGATTTACCACAGCCAATCTGCACCAAGCAGCAACCAAAGTGTATCCATTTCCCTAAGTTCAATTTACACGCAGGCTTAGCTAGACATCAATGTCTAGCTATAATCATTTTCGACCAATTACAATTTATATTCTCTGTTATAATTAGCCCTGATTGGTCCGTTGTGATGATGACTGGAAATCGATGCCCAACTAAGCCCAAATGTGAACACGGCCTAAGGTAAAATGACATAACAGCTTGCCAAAGCTAGTCATTTGAAAATGACATTGACTAAAAATAATACACAACACCCACGTTCGATGAGTTGTATAGTGACTGTGAGTCACATAAGAGCAAATTTATTGCACGTAAAGTGTCAGTCTATTGGAGCCCCTTAATTAATTCTAGTCTTAGCTAACATTACTTCGATGATATCAGACGTAGGTAGGAGGTGGAGTGTGGGGGGTTGTATTCCACTTCATTGGTACGCAAAGCTTCTGTCACTAGAGCATAATACCTTTTTATCTTATTTCTTTGACAATAATTTTTTAAGTAGCCTCGACTGATGATTCGAAGAAAAATTACGGTTAAATGCGCAGTTTGAATTTTTGGACTACAAAGCTTAAATGTCACTTTTGAAACAAAACATCATGGCGTCTAGGCCGTATTCACATCTTCAAAAGTATTTTTTCAAGTAGTTATATTTTTGTAGTATTTTTGTAATTTCTCTTGTTTGCAATTATTAAGTTCATAGTCTACATCTTTTTAAGATTGCACATATTGACTCTACTCTATGTCTTCTGCATAAACCTTGCTTGTTCCTCGTTATGTGACTGTCAGTGCCAGGGTTGCCACAAGAACCAAAAAATACCAATATTTCACAAAAAAATCAGCAAAAATCACCAAAATCGATGATCAATAATAATAGGCTATACGTCAATTAGACGTGTTGAGCACCTTGATGTAAGACACTGTGTTTTTCAAAGATCGTCAACAACTTAAAGAAGAAACAGAATTTATAGCGAATACTGAATTTCAACGAAAAACTGAATTTGTGATCTAAAATTTTTTTCTGGACGTACCCTAAAAAGGAGCCTTTTCATTTATTTACCTAGTATTTTAACTTTTAATTAGCAAAATCTTTTTTTCTGGTTTCCCATTGAAACGAATTACCACAATACTCCTCTTTCGTCCTCAAATCGAATCGTGTTAGCTTTTGAGATTTTTAACTCCCCGTGCAACAGCTGACCTATTAATGGTGATTTTTAGCTTTGAAAAAAAAAACAAAAAAACACTCAAATGGTGTCGACTTCTTATATATCTTTTTTACCTCTGGAAAATTGTCTTGGGTTAAGCCTAAGCAAAAATATTAGACAAACAGTAATAAATCTTATCCTTTGATGAGACCCCTGCTCTGGTACGCAATTTAAATACTATAGTTTGGAGGTATTGTACAAAAGAAGCATATTGGTAACAAACACAAGAGCCAGGGAGCGCGTAATTCTACCAGCCAGCAGAAACATATTTCATCATTAACTTCCTAAAGCAAGTTATTTGCAAACCCATAACTTCACCAAATTTAACTGGCAGGGTTTTCCCCCTCTGCTATATTTTTGTCACAAGCTCCATCATAATAGTACAATTTATAAACAAGGAAACGTAAAATACTTGATAAAATACACTCCCAAAACAATTTTGACTCGGATGCATACATGAATTGAACATATCCACTTTTTCTTCAGCACAAACATGTTCATCATGCTCAGATTTAAAAGAACAAAAAACAGTCCCGTCATTTCTTCAAAAAAAGGGGAAGGGAGGACATAAACCTTCAAACCTTCATACACGTTATTCAGTTTATTCTTAAAAAGGAAATCTATGCCGCGAAGCAATGAAAGATTTCAATTTATCAATTTGAGCTGTGAAATACATAAAAAATTGCGGCTTTAGTCTTTCCAAAAAAAGAGAGTGTGAAGCAGTGTAAATATCAACTCTGTTTGAGAAAATGGTTTAAAACTAGGTTTTCTGCCAAGAAGCAGCGGATATTTCAAAAGACATTTTGCAAAAATGCATTATATTTTTGCCAAAATAACGCCATTCCTTTAGGCTTACACAAAAAAAGACACAAAATATGAAAGTCATCGACTGTTTCACCTCTGTAAGGCAGTTAAAACAGTCATACATGGACAACCGCTTTTGTAGAAAATCACCAAATTGAAGAAGAAAATCACCAAAAACCACCGGATTAAAAAAAATCACCAAATTTGGTGATAAATTACCAACGGTGGCAACCCTGGTCTGTGCTACTATGTTGTGTGAGGATTTTCGGTTACAACATTTAATGAGATCCATCTAGCTTCGGTGGTTCTCTGCAAGAGAGACACCTCACATTAAATAATGAGCTAGTTGTATTATTAGGCTATATGCCTTTATTTTACGTGTTTTCCTGCCTATTCGCAAAAATAAAATGAGCTTCTCGAAATCGTCTAGGCTATTTGTATATCATATATTTTGAGTTTATTTATTTTATTTTTATTTATTTCATCTGTGTTCTTTGTAGCATATGATTTTTTTTACCAGAAAAAATATGGGTGTAAATTAAAGTACAAAAAAAAGAAAAAACCTTAAAAACAACGGCAATAGCTGGTAGGAAGAAGAAAACAACAATAAAAATATATTTTGCCTGTCTAAGCACGGCGTCCCAAGTGTTGAAAGAGGGAAAGAAGCTGAACCATAAAAGCTTAAAAAGGGAAAGAATATAAAAACAAAAGAGATTAAAAAAACAGAAAATAAGAGAATATGAAATTTATTTATTTCATCTGTGTTTTTTGTAGCATATGTTTTTTTTACCAGAAAAAATACGGGTGTAAATTAAAGTGCAAAACAGAAAAAATCTTAAAAACAACGGAAATGGCTGGTAGGAAGAACAAAAGAACAATAAAAAAAAATATTTTGCCTGTCTAAGCAAGGCGTCTCAAGTGTTTAAACTGGGAAAGAAGCTGAGCCATTAAAGCTTAAAAAAGGAAAGAATATAAAAACATAAGAGAATAAAAAAAGAACAAACAATATATGCAATAAGTACTCCATTACAAAAAACGAAAGTAGAATATATGTTAGGACACCGTGAAATACTCCTATCATGGATGTGGCATCATCTGCAACCTAGTAGAGAACTAAATTTAGCCCATAGTAACCAAAATTTAAAACGTATTTGGAAAAAAAATAAGTGTCAAGGGAAAAAGAATTACCGTTTGTAGCAGGTTTAGGAATGGTAACTATTATTTCTATTAATCTTAATAGTAATAATAATCTTGATAATCTTATATAATAATCTTATAACCTTAGTAATCTTAATAGTAATACAGAAGCTCCGATTAATTTTCTTATTAACGGAATACTTAGATAGCTAAGAAATAGAACTATCTTTAGAATGAGAATGCCATAATGAATCCATACATAACTTTCATTTGCTTCGCAGATGAATTTTACTCCCAACCCCGAAATGGTCAAATGTCAAATATATGGCCTGAATTATATATATGCACTGAATTTTCCGTAAGTCCCACTTTTCTTCAAATTAATTTAATGGTGACATTAAAGAAGAAGAACATTTTAAAGAAGAAGGCGACAGGAAAAAAGTATTAACCTGGAATGAAATCTGGAGGTGGCACAGATGGTGGTAGAATCGTGTTGGTGACACAGAAGAAAAGGTGCAAGGAGCTCGCTAAACACAAGGCATCTGTAGTCAGTTAAAAATTATAGTCTGAGCCGCACTCTAGTGGAATCTGCTGATTAGGAATAGCTTAAATTTGTTAATGATATGTCATTTTACTTAATTTTAGCTTCGCACAAGTGAAAAACTTAAATGACAAGAAATCGTATTTACAAGTCTGCATCAACAAAATTTGATCCCAAATATTGTCTATTAACACTATGTCTTTGTGGATTTTCGCCAAATTCACCATACGTTCACCGTATTCACCATAAATTCACCATACAATTCAGCGCATATTTAGGGATATTGCTGCATTGTGATGTAGTTCCTGACAGAGTTGTGAAGACTTAAAGAAACTTAGAGGCACATGTGCATATGTGTTATGTCATAAGCAAAATGCTAGTGATATGTGCAAGAGGATTAAAGAGGGGCTCACTATGAGAGGGATCTCAGCCAAAACACATTATAATAAGCAACCTTACCTCCTCCTTGTCTGGAGTCAATCCTATTTGTTCTTCTCTGACAGCTGGAGAAAGGATCCCCTGTGTATCCCTCAGGACATCTGCATGATGTAATGTGGTTCCGAACAGAGCAGTCGGCATTAACACCACAAGTAGTTGGACAGGGATCGATGCATTTCAATTCGAAGCAAACGCGACTGGATGGGCAATCGATATCATCTTTAAAGGAAAGACTAATCTTAAGCTAAGTTTTGATAGATGAGAGATTATAATCTGACAGCTTCTATGAGTGAAAACAAGGGATTTGATAATCAGCTAGATTATTTATATAACTTTTGTTCCGTCTCAGGTTTCTTTTGTTCATCTATTGTAAAATCTGTTAATTTTCAGCTGGACTTGACAGCAAATTTTTAATTTGTTCGTTTTCATTTCGTTTATTCATTCATTTGTTCTACTCGTTTTAGGTTCAACTTGTTTTAGGTACCCATTTTCCGCTTAATTCTACACGTTTTAGGTTTAACTTTTTGCTTACAAATCATTTAAAGTTCATTCCAAATAATTTCACATATTGGCTTCTGAATTAGTCTTTCGGATTTTTAAATTTTTGTCAGTCTTAGGTTTCATAAATAGCAACGGTGACCACACTGCTTGGTTGAGCTTCGTTAAAGTAATGATGCTTGGGCTCTTTTAAAAGTTTTTCATTAGAAAAATTTAGTTTTAAAGGTTGCATTTTAATGTTTTGTTGTGTTGTGCGTGTTTTATTTTGTTTGTGTTGTGCTGAGGACGGCCCTTGGACATAGGAATAAAATATTCATTTAAAGTTGTATTCCACAATCATATGCAAAATTTCCCTGTTATTCTACTTGTTGTAGAGACGCAATTTTATTTTGCATAAGATACAAAAAAAAATTATCGTAGGACAAAAATTATCTTTAGGAAAAAAAATTTGTCATAAAAAATTTTAGGACATCCGAAAAAATGTTCCTTTAGAGCTCATGGTCTTCATATTTGACGCTGTTAGTGTTTAGTTCTTGAACAAAAAAAAATATGAAATTGAATATTTTCGTCATGCCTCTTCTTTAGGAATAAAATTTATTATGGGATTACTTATTACAAGCAGTGGTTGTGTAATAAGTAGTCATTCGTTGTATACTTATGATCAAACGGACCTTAATTAAAAAACACGCATTGTCTATCTTTGAAATGTGTGTAACTTCAGTAAGGAGTTTCTGTAACTTCAAAAATGCATTATACCTCCTTTTCTAAAAAATACAATTTTGGGTATTTGTTTTATCTTAAAGGTTAAGCACCCCCCCCCCTCTTTCTCAATGTCAGTGTGTGACATTAACTGCACACATGGTTATTCTAATAGCACAGCAGTTTATCCGATGCACAGTTGGCTGTACAAGGACGGTTACAAATGCCAATATCAAAATGTGTTTTTGTTATCTTGAAATTTAGATAAAAAATGTCAATTGTCCAAACAATTACTCATCACTAACAACCAACAAATTTCAATTTCTTTATTTTTAACTCTGCTTACAAATTTTATAATATTTAACAAATCGTCACTTGGACAAATGATAAAATTTAACCGGTCTTCAAAAGTGCATATACCTTTGTTTCCCTAAAAGTGTGTTTTGAGCACCGGTTCTCCTTGAGTTTTTTTAATACCATGAATAGCAGAGATATTGTAGAAACCCTTCAACCACATAAGTTTTTTAATAATATACTAGATTAGGGCTGGACTTCGATAATATACATAAACGTTCAAATGATACATGATAATACAGGGCAATACATGATATCAGATGATACATAATAATATTCACATATTATCATAATCAAAATTAACACATAATATCGTATAACATAACATTAACATTTTATCATAATTTTACATAACAGTTAACATTTTCACATAGTATATGTTCTTATGGTATCTGATAATACACATCAATACACGATAATATGTGTATTATATTTATATATAAGCCCTCGGGACTATATATCAATTTCTACCTTAGAACTAATTCTGACTTATCTAAAGGTTCAATGAGAGTTGAAATATTTTGGAATTAAAATGCACCCTTTCAGGCATCTTCCTCCCTCCCCAAATACAAAAAATATCCCGAAGGGGGGGGGGGAGAGATGAACGCCTAGACCCGATATATTAGTGCAAAAGCTGCAGAATTTCGGTGATTCTTTGCAAAAACAAACTTTATTCTGAATAAATGCAAGAACAAGCGAAGTCCTATATCAATGAAATACTAGCTAAGAAAAAAGAAAAACTGTTATAACTGTGTTTGCTTTCAGCAAAGTACAAATGATACTCTAGCTGTTCAGAAGTCTGAGTGGGTAATAATCTTGCACTTCTTTACGGTAATTTCTGTTCGTTCTAAGTTTCACTTGGCTATTCAATTTAGTCTCCATTCATTCCATGTTTCATTTATTCATGAAGAACAATTTTTGTTCGTTACCCATATATACGGGATAACTTCAGTTATAATGATATAAATGAATATAGTTATATATTCAGGGGGGGGGGGGGGAGGAGATAAACGCCAAGAGTTATAATGTCTATCTTCACTTTCATAGTTTGCCATTCTTTTTTGTTTGGTTTAATTCGGGTTACAACTTGAAGAATTTATAATATGTTTTTATAAAATTTATAGTTTATGTGCTTATAATATCGATATTGGTCGTAATTGGAACATATTTTAATTATTTTCAGTTTACAAGAAGCGGTTTTTCATGTTTTCAACCCCCTGCCACATCCTAATTGGAGCCCCCCCTCTAATTTTGTGATGTTGTCATTGTGATTTCTTATATTTTCCACGTAATTTGCCCATATTGTTTTTTTTTCAAATAATTTTTAGGATAAGCAAAAAATATTTTCTTTGTTCCAATTTATTTATAATTTTTTCCACTTTTGAACAATTTGACATTCGAACACATTGCAGGAATTTATAATGTTTGAAAGTAGAGGGCAACTTGCAATAACATCCTCGCTCTTTCACATCAGAGATATCAAACAATTCTAGTATAGTTGTTTTTAAGCATATTGAAGAAAAATAAAATAGAATTTAGGTCAGTTTCAAATCAATCTTGATTAGAATTCAAGACACTCGTGAAGTTGCAGTGTTGTAGATGATACGTCATTATGAGCTGGTTTTATTTTGGCACATTTGAAATATAGAGCATTTTGATAACCAACTTCAAACTTAGCAAAAAAACTAAAAAAACAGGTCAACTGGGATTTCGCCATTGTGGTTAATTTTAGTATATTACGTTGCAAATTTAACTTAAAGCTTATAAGACATGGTACAAAAAAAGTACATGCCAAAATAGAAAAAATCACTTAAATTTTATAGGAAAATATCTTGATTGAAATAAAAGGCAAGCGTTACAAATATCTTTAATTTGTAAACTTCGAGGAAAAAGTTAATGAAAAATGACGCTTCTGGGTTTTGCAATTATTTATAAAAGATGCGAAATGAGTAGAGTGGGCTATAATACGTTTTTTTTCACATAATGGAAATCCAAATTTTAGCATTAATGGTCGATGTGGAAGTTAAAAATTTTTAAATTTTAAAATAAAAAATGGTTAAAAATTTATATTACTTAATAAATTTTGAGGACAATTTTGTGTGAAAAATAACGCTAATGATTTTTCGCAGGTATTTATAGAAGCTATGAAATTAAAGATGACAACTTGATTGTACTGTTTTATCAATAGCCTATGTAGATTTTATTTATAATAAAAAGCAACTGTTCAGAATTAATAAGACTATCGTTACTGATAGTGTTTTTGAAAAAAGAAAGTAACAATATAAGAAAAATAAAGTAGGGGCTAGTTAAATATCCCAACCCCACCCAAGAAGTGAAGTTAGGTTAATCCCAATGAAATCATATTGTGGTATATGATTGTTTTCATCATATACCACAATATGATGAAAACAAAATACTTTTGTAAGAAAATTATGGGAACTGCAACAAAAAATTATGGAAAGCAGGTCGCCCAGAAAATATTATATTTAACACCTAATCTAACCTAACCATCTCTAGACATTAAATATTTAATAAAATACCAACATCGTAGTTATTCTCAACGACACTAATCTAATTATAACCTACTCCAGACGGACAAACCGGTTTTTCTCAGATCATACGCATCAAAATTTTTGACTGGGGTCGGGATGTTTAACGAGTTCCATAATATAATCTACTAAAACTTACAAAAAAGAAACAATTAAATATTTAAATTGGATAAAGCAAAATCCTGGTTGAAGTGAAAGATCAACAGTTCAGATATTTGTGAAAAATGATGCTTCCGTGTTTTGCGAGGATTACGAAATGATAGGTAATGCTATATGGCCTACATTGTTTTGCAAATGTAATTATAACTTGACAGAGTATATTTTCTTAAAACATGAAAGTAAACAGACCAAAAATACTTATGAACTAACAAATTTTGTATGGAAACTGCAGCTTTCAGGTTTCGCAACTACTTGGAAATATTACAAAATGATAGGTAGTACTGAATTAGCCGACAAGTTTTCGATCAGCGAATAAAATTTTCTCAATTATTTCAAAATTTTAATTTAATAGAGTAAAAAAACTTTATTAAATATGAGAAGGAGATAAAAAATTCGATGACTGTAACAAATTTTGCATGGAAAATAAAGCTTCCATGTTTTGCAGCTATTTGCAAACATTACAAAGTGATAGGCAGTGCTGAATAAGCCCACATTGTATTCGATCAGTAAATAAAAATTAATCAAGTATTTACAAATTTAAACCTAGTAAATGAAAAATCTTTGTCGAAATGAAAGATGACAAATAAAACAACGATTTAATCTAATTAGTTTTGCACAAAAATAACGCTTTTGAGATTTTGCTACAATTTGCAAATATTACGAAATGATAGATAGTGCTAAATTTGCTTGCATAGTTTTACATATTTTTCGAAAGTTTATAACATTATTCAGTATCGTTAAAACTATTCGATTAGCTGGGCCCTCTAAATCAACCCTTCCTTTTGTATTTTCTTGATCCCTTCCTCTCCCCCAAGAATGAGTTACAACTCTTTGATGTGAAATTCCAGCCACGTTCTTGTCAATCTGGATTATGAGAAACTGCAATGTCATTTACAGTCCTTTTAAGGGAAAGCAAACATCCAGATTGTTGACGAACAAATGACAGTTTTGTGCTGTCATCCTCTGTTTTGTGATAACACGGCGTTATAATAATAATAATAATAATAATAATAATAATCTGTATTTAAAAGCCAACTAAAGCCATATACAAAAAGACATACTAAAGAAAAATTACACTTCATTTGACATCCTTCCCATCAATACAAAATTTCCTACTGCCACAATATAACGGGGAGTCCTAGACCTCATTAACTCACAAAGCAGCCAATATATGAACTTAATCAAAACAATTGTTGGTCATATAAGATTTCTGTTAAGCAGATGTAATTTATTAAATAGGAATTACAAAAATTGTATAGCGAGGATTACTAATCAGAAGTAATAATATATGTTAAAATTGACAAAGGTTTGAAAAAAGTTGCAAAGAGAGTAGGCCTACAGCTTATTTTTGAATATTCTACATTTCTCCCCCCCCTTTGCGTAATTTTGGTCTTCCACGTAGGGTATGGGTTAATTCTTGAACCAATTCCAAAAAACTAGATTTGTTCCCTCTTTTACTTAACGATTAAATCAAGCGACAAATGAACCCCTTCAGTCAATTTGCCATGACAATAGGACCTCAAAATGGATATGGATGGATTTTTCTATCCATTTGTTAATCTATCTGTCTCTTTATCTATCTACATCTCTATTCGTCTATCTATTGATATATCTGTCTATCTACCTATCATCTATTTATCTATCTATTTACCCATCTATTATCTGTTTATAAATTTATTTGTCTATCCATCTATCCACCCATCTATCTATCTACCTATCCATCTATTTGTCTGTCAATGTATCTATATATCTACCTAAAAAACATAGATATGAATGTAATGTCGACAAATGGGTCTATGGCCAATTGGCCAGTAAATGAAATTAAGTTAAACAAGAAATCAAACGAATATTTCGCCCGTATGCAACAAGGCGTCTTCCGCGTAGAGGAAATAAACTAGAAACAAAAACTAAAAAATATAAGTAAAAGATATATATAAAACTAAAATAGACTAACATAAAATATATAATATAGTTACTTGCATTTACAATTGGGGGATATCTTCATGAAACCATACAAGTTTCATGTCAGTTACTTCTGTGGTTTCATGAAGGTAGCTGCCAATTGTAAATGTAAGTAATTGTATATTTTATGTTAGTGTATGTTAGTTTTATGTATATTGTTTAGTTTTAGTTTCTATTTTTTTGTACGTTGAATTTTTTTTCGTTTGATTTTTTTGTTTCGCTTCGTTTTCATTTACTGGCCACAGACCCGTTTACCGTCTTTACATTCATTTCTCTGTTTTTTGTCATGGCTGCCCAGTTCAGCTCTAGATCTTTTGTCTATTTACCGATCTATCTATCCATCCGACATATCTATCTATCTGTCTATCTATCTATGTATCTTTACATCTATCTATCTATCTATCTGTTTATCTACCTATCTATCTACATATTTATCTGTCTACTTATCTATGCATCTATCTATCTGTCTATTTGTCTATCTATTTATCTATTTACAATCCTTCTGCCTATCTATCTATCTATGTTAGTTTTATGTATATTGTTTAGTTTTAGTTTCTATTTTATTGTACGTTGAATTTTTTTTTCGTTTGATTTTTTTTGTTTCGCTTCGTTTTCATTTACTGGCCACAGACCCGTTTGTCGTCTGTACATTCATTTCTGTGTTTTTGTCATGGCTGCCCAGTTCAGCTCTAGATCTTTTGTCTATTTACCGATCTATCTATCCATCCGACATATCTATCTATCTGTCTGTCTATCTATGCATCTTTACATCTATCTATCTGTTACATCTATCTATGTATCATTACATCTATCACAAATTTTTATATGCATTTTTGTTGCGTTTGTACGAGTCGAATTTTTTTTCTTTTGAAGGGGGTTCGAACCCGGTAATTCGTTCTTAATTCGTTTTGTAATTCGCTCATCCATATAAGTCCATTTTGTTGCTATTGTTTTGACTTCTCCGTAACGCATCATAAACTCACGCAACGTAAAATTCTTTGTTGTGCTCGAGTCTGCTTGGCACTACTTCCGTTACGGACAAACTTTGCTAGTACTTATGCATTATATGGTACACAAACGCTATATATTGTATAGAGAAACACTACAGGAAACCAGTCAAACGGGTATTTGCAATACATAAATGAATCACAAAGTGTGGTTTCGTTTTTGCGTTTACAATGTTTAAACTATTGTTGTTTGGGGTTTAGGAGGGAAAAAGGTACCTAGGTTAGGTTACCTATTTAATATATGCTATGCTGTTTGCCCTATGCTATGCTCAAAATTTTGATTGGATGTGTTTGGATAAACGGTGGGCGTGAGAGGGGGGTTAGTTGCCCTCCAATCACTTTCGACTATTAAAAATGGCATTAGCCTTTGAATTTTCAATCGCATGAGCCCTTATTCAAGTTTCTACGACAAAGCTTTCAATAAAAACCTTTTATACTCCCAGGGCATAACTTATAACCCTTGCCCTGAAGACTGTGGGGGGTGCCCTGCTCAAAGGTATTATTTCCAGAACTTTCAACTACGTTGAACAAAATGGCTATTTCAAAATTTTGATTGGATGTGTTTTGGGAAATGGTTGGCATGGGTGTTAGTTGCCTTCCAATCACTTTCGACTATTTAAAAGGGCTCTAGCCATTTCAATTTCCAATCGAATGAGCCCTTTTTGAAGTTTCTACGACAACGCTTTCTATAAAAACCTTATATTCCCCCAAGGTATTACTTACAACCCTTGCCCTGAGGAATGTGGGGGGGGGGTTCTTCGTCAAAGACCTACTTTCCAGAACTTTCAACTACGTTGAACAAAATGGCTATCTCAAAATTTCGATTGGATGTGTTTGGGAAAAAGGTGGTGTGAGAGGGGGGTTAGTTGCCCTCCAATCACTTTCGACTGTTAAAAAGGGCACTAGCCCTTTGAATTTCCAATCGAATAAACCTTTTTTGACGTTTCTAAGACAACGCTTTATATAAAAACCTTATATGTCCCCAGGGCATAACTTAAAACCCTTGCCCTGAAGACTGTAGGGGGTGCCCTGCTCAAAGGTATAATTTCCAGAACTTTCAACTACGTTGAAAAAAGGCTAAAAAAATATCTCAAAATTTTGATTGAATGTGTTTTGGGAAATGGTTGGCATGGATGTTAGTTGCCTTCCAATCTCTTTCGACTATTTAAAAGGGCACTAGCCATTTCAATTTCCAATCGAATGAGCCCTTTTTGAAGTTTCTACGACAATACTTTCTATAAAAACCTTATATCCCCCCAGGGCATTACTTACAACCCTTGCCCTGAGGAATCTGGGGGGGTTGTCATCGTCAAAGACCTAGTTTCCAGAACTTTCAACTACGTTAAACAAAATGTTTATCTCAAAATTTCGATTGGATGTGTTTGGGAAAAAAGTGGTGTGAGAGGGGGGTTAGTTGCCCTCCAATCACTTTCGACTGTTAAAAAGGGCACTAGCCTTTTGAATTTCCAATCGAATAAGCCTTTTTTGAAGTTTCTAAGACAACGCTTTATATAAAAACCTTATATGCCTCCAGGGCATAACTTAAAACCCTTGCAATGAGGGCTGTGGGGGAGTGTCCTCTTCAAAAACAGAATTTCTATCTGGAAATCAACTACGCTGAACAAAATGGCTATCTCAAAATTTTAATTGGATGTGTTTGGGGAAATGGTGGGCCTGGAAGGGGTGTTAGTTGCCTTCCAATCCCTTTCGACTGTTAAAAAAGGCACTAGCCGTTCTAATTTCTAATCGAAGAGCCCTTTTCCAAGTTTCTATGGCAACTCCTTTGATACGAAGTGCCCTGGTATGGAAAAATAAAAATAAAACAAAAAATAATACTTTGTGCCAACATCGTTCTTTACTTAGGCAGCGCAATTGCGCTGCCTATGATTTGGCTATAATAATTACGAGTAGATTTATGAAAAACAAAAACAGGTTTCAAAGTTTTTAACAGGAAATTAGTAAGAAATTTCAAAATTTTTTGAAAGCTTGGATTTACATTACATCTCTTCTATAAGAAGATAGTTATATCTTCTAGTTCTAGTCTGGTTCCTAAGATATCTAGAGTTTTTTTTTCTGTCCAAAAGGCGTTATATTCTCTTTTCTCGCCCATAAGACAGATGGAAGTCAGAAAATTTTCTATCTTTTTTTTTACCATACTTTGGATACCTAAAAATTCTACTAATTACTTACCATAACACAAAGCCATACGTGCCCAACAGCGCAGCGGGAGCTATCAGGGGCCAGCATTTGTATTGGGGGGGGGAAGAGGTGTCCATATCCGGATAGTCAAGGGGCTTGGGATATATAAAAAATTTTGTCCCTCCAATTATTGGGGGCAAAACTGCCCCCTTGCCCCCCCCCCAAAACGACGCCCCTGGAAGCTATATAAGTCCTTTTGGTTATTTTTATTGTAAGGGTCATTCCCTTTTACTTGCGTTGTGAAAGTTACTCAGTTACTAGATCGTCCAGAAACAGCTTTATCCACTGTGCTGTCACGGAAGCAATGCTGTACATATACTGTCACAACTGCTTTTTATTAATAGTCAATAGATCGGAAATTGATTTTTTTTAATTCTACTCCTTTCCTGCAAAATGTATATTTTGCTACATATCATCTTTTGACTTATCGTAGTGTTTCTTGAGCGAAAAAAAAAATCATGGAGCTTACCAATACATTCTCCTCGCTGACATCCTCTGTACGGGTCACCTGATGATCCAGATTCACAAGCACAAACAGGCAAAAGACCTCTAAAAACGCACCGAGCGTTTGCTCCACATTGTGCAGTACAACCATCACTCTGTCGATTGAAACTAAAAAGATTGTAAAAAATGTATTGTTTAATATTATACAATACAAAATGCACTATTAAATATTAATAATTTAATGTGTTTCAATATTAAATATATATTTTAATATATATTTATGTTAAAATACACATTTTCCATTGATGAAAAGGTCGAGAAAGTGGGACTTGCGGTGAATGTCAGTAAGACAAAGAGCATTACCACATCTGACTCTCCCCTGATATTGAAATGCAAAGACAATGCAATTGAGCAGGTCGAAGAATTCAAGTATCTTGGGAGCTGGATTGAATACAATGTTGGAATAGCTAATGAAATCAAGAGGAGAATTGGACAGGTGACATCGGTCTTCAATAAGTTGAAACCAGTCTGGTGCAGCAGTAAAAACTCTCTCCCCTTTAATCACCGACTCCCAAATAGCAATATGATGTCCATCCTCCTTTATGCTAGCGAATTTGTTAAACGTCCAACTGGAAAAACGTGCCCTAGCTTTTGAGGACATGTGGCTTAGAAGGATCCTGAACATATCGTGGCACGAAAAGGTTGCCAAAGTCGAAGTCCGTCGGCGAACCGATCAGCCATTAGTTAGTGACTTCCTGATGCGTAGGAGATGGACTTACCTTGGTCACGTCCCTAATGCCAGAGGATCGACTCCCGAAAATATTATACGAGCGGCGCTCCGAAGGGGAGCGCAAAAGAGGTCGATCAAGACACACTTTGCGACGAAAGTACGACTGAGACCTAAGAAGTGCGGAGATGTCTCTTCAACGACAGTGGGAGGATTTCACGGTCACAGCTCAGTTCCGGGATGTCTGGTGAGGCTTTGTAGACGCCCTATACGCCATTCCTGGCTCTGCAGGGTCTAAGTCTAAGTATATCCGCTGTGCTGCAGTAGTGAAATCTTAATGATAACACATATCCAATACATTTTAAATTAAAACATTTATATTTTTAATTAAGAGCGGTTGTTTTAATTCACGGGAATGAAGAAGGGAGGCAAAGAACATATTGTTCAGAATCTAGAGTGGGAACTTTCCTTGTTTTTCAATTTTTTTTTCATAAACAATATAAAAAAAGTCTATTCTAAAATAAATTTTTAGGTACAGATATAATTTTAGAAATAGTTTAGAAATAGATCCCAAAATTTATTATAAAATAGATAGAATTAAAATAAATTTTAATTCTAAAAAAATATATGCCTACCTTGAACTAGATTGTCTTGTCCTAAGAGAATTACTACTGCCACCACCAATTCGGACACTGTCTCTTCCAAAGCCACTTGAAAATGTATTTCTGCTAGGAAATGAAGAAAAAGTATCCCTGAAGCTTTGTCTATTGGAAATTCTTCCCTGTGAGTCTAAAAATAGATATAAATTTGAATTTCCTGATTAAGGAAAAAAACTAATTCTGAAATGACCAATCTTGGTTGAGTGATTTTAATTTACTAGATTTTTATTGGCTTTAAAGAATTGGAAAATTATCAGTACCGACCACCGCTGCATGATTTTAGACAATTTCCAAGTTTCGAAGGATTTAGGGAAAGTAATTTTGGAAGAAGGGAATAAAATGAACGTGATTGAACGGGATTAGGGAAGTTATTTTTCATTTGAAAGCTGTCATTGCGACGAGAAAATTTCATAATAAATAAAAAATCGCAATATTTTTTATTTTGCTTTGGCTAATATTTTATATTTTAAGGTAGTGTGTTATATTCTGGCTGTTATTTATTTTATATTTTCGGCAATTTGTTTTGACTATTTTATTATGTTTTGGCAACCCTGCAATCCCTAAAGCCACATCTTAACAAAAAGAAAGTTAGCCCGCATTTTTTTTGTGGCCTGAATATAATGAAGAATGAAACTTGACCGTTTAGTCTAATACGGAGCAACTGCTAGAAAATAAAGATTATTTATACATTCTTATTTAGTTTTGGATTGTCTAATAATTAACATTAACGTGCTGTTATAATTAGAAGTAAGAGAAAACAAAGTAAAGGCTAGTGAAATTTTATTTCGTTTTGAAATTTGATAATTATATCGTGAATATTTTACCTTTATAAACTCCTGGATGTTTTCAGTGCAGAACAAAATGAAAAATTTAAGGAGAGAGAAACAACAAAATAACTCTGAAAAGAAAAATGAATCTATAGTGGCGTTTTTTTTGCGTGGTTGGTTCCGTGGTTTAATCGTGTTTTGCCATTTTTGCGTTTTCGACAAAACACGTAACAGCATGTTTTAACAAAACTTCGTTTTTTTGCGAAACACGAAACATCATGTTGCCTGTTCGACTGTCTGTTTCCTCAAACTTGGAACTTGCTCTTTGTGCGTGTTGCGTGGTCGATTGGTCCCTATCCAGATAGAAAAAAGTTATCTGTAGATGACAAAAGAAAGGATAAGATGGAAGGGAAGAAAATGGACATAGATCCTGCTGAATATGCGTTTTTGAATAGAGGCCAAGGTGAAACATATGTGTACAAGAAAACAGGCAAGTAAAAAGCTCAGAATTTTTCCGCATGTTTCCACAGTTTTGAATATTTTGCCACTTTTCCTAAAATGCGTTTTTAGACGTTCAACCAGGAACATGGACAGAGAACACGAAAGCGACAAAAACTGCGTTTTTGGGCTAGAACATGAAACTTTGAACATGAACCATGAAACACGGAACTTCGAAAAAAAACGCAGCTTATGTAACAAATATACGCAATAACACTAATACTTTATGCTATTAATAGCATTACGTAACCTTTTTTGTAAAATGTGCGCATTAATTAAGTTTTGGATTATAAACAAGTTGCTTGCATTAGTTCGCATTTGATACATGTAGCCTACCCACGATAATCTAGATTATCGATTTATAACCCAGATTGTAAAAATTGTCGGTGACAATCTTGACTGTTAAATTCGGCTCTCCTTGACAGTCCCATAATCTCGAATGTTACTTAGATAAGGCGTTTTTCTGCGACATTCTACAATTTCAATCCCGACTGAATGATATATGACAGAAAATTGTAAATTTTTGGTATTTATTTATTAAACCAAAAACAGTCTAGAGGTTTGCTGAATTGTATGATCCCAGAAAACCGGTTTCAAAGCCACAAAGAGAAATGACGGGTGACAGAAACCATTGGAATTGTATAATTTGGGTTATATATTTGCGCATTAGGGATGAGAAGTAAGGTTAGGTTACTCTACCACCACCCCTCACCCTTTACCCCCTAATGTGCAAATATATAACCCAAATTATATTGTTATATAAAGTAAAGTGTTATATTTTCATCAGGTTTTGGTATATTTCGCTATGATTAACCTAAGCTGACTTCTTGAGTGTGTTTGGTATAAAACATAAGTACCAAATTTTCAATTAAGATTTAAAAAAAATCAATTTGATAGGATCGAATTGGAAAAGCGTATGGATAGTAAATTACAAAATATTAAAAACAAAAAATTAAAAACTTGTTTTAAAAATGGACTAAAATAGAAAATATTTTTTCTCAATAATCTGTCAATATAATTGAAAAACGGATTGGAATTTACATAATATGCATGTATTAAATTGATCAAAGTTGTAAATATATAAATGAAAAATGTCGGCGATTTGAGCAAAACAGGTTAAAAACTTGCCCAATCCGTTTTGTGCTTCTTGTTTTCGCTTCTATTCCTACATTCCTTAGAAACAAATTAGGTTCTACTTTTTAGTCTATTTTGAAAACGGCTTTAAAAAACAAATTGTATTTATTACTTTTGACTATTATTAAAAGTGCAATACCCAAATAGATTCAAGGCTCAGGTCACAAACGTTCATTGCCTCCATTAAACAGATTTGGTTGTACCCAAATATTTTGGAATGCATTTGCAAATGGAATTTATTAAATTGTTATTCTCTTCTTTGAATGAATGTGGCAATGTATTAATAACTTTCAAAATTGCATGAAAATGCAAAATCTGACCCCTGTTATTCATGAGTAAAAGGAGGACTTTAGCTAATCAATTGCCTCAAGTCTAATCTATTGCCCTTAAGTTATGCACATACAGGGCTATAGCCCTATAAGTAACACCAATTCAAGAAAATATTAGGGGAACAAATGTATTTTTCAGAATTTATGGGATTAAATTAGTTTTTTTTCGACTTTTTTTTCCACTGAAAAATCAAAAATGGTATTTTTTAATGAAATACCAAAAAAGGTATTTTTTGAAATCTAGAAGAGCAAAAACATTGAAGTGGCTAATGCTACTTCCTACCCCCCCCCCCTCCCAAATCAGTGCTAGTGAGCCGAGAAAATGTACACAACTTTATTTATTGCTTTTTTTTCAATATGTCATTGCGGAAAAAATATTAATGAGAAGTAAGCGCACAAGATGTTTAAAACAACAAGATCAGCAGATTTATGTTAACGACCATCGCCCCTTTCCCCTCCTGAGAGCTTCTGCATTTCATAAACTTAGACAAACTAATTGCTATAAAAGTTAAGCTTCCAAAAATGCAGATTTAATTTATTGGTAAAAATGTTATAGATTAAAATAATTCCCAAATATTACTTGAAATATTAGTCAAATCAGTGGAATTAAATTTTTTTCAAGTATCTTCGGGTGTTTTCGGTTAACTTAATCAATTTCTTACTAAATATTTTGTTTAGACTATTTTTGTAATTCAAAAGCAATTTATCAGTCCAAATTATTGGACAGCTTGAGATTCATGAACTTGGACAATAATTCGGAAAACCATAAAAAATTGTAAAGATCGTACTTTTGGCCAAAATAATCACTATTACATACGAAAAAATGGTATATGTGTGATTCAGGGGTGAGAAGAAAAGGGTATACTCATTAGTCGTTTTTAATTCTGAAATTGCAAATTTCGCACTTTTGGCCAAAATAATCGCTATTACATACGAAAAAATGGTATATGTGTGAGCCAGGGGCGAGAAGAAAGCGGTATACCCATTAGTCGTTTTTTTATTATTTGTTCAGTCAGTATAGTTCAGTTTAAAATTAAAGAATATTAAACTAAATTTATTTTCCCCCCTGAACCAATCTTAGGTTCCTTCATGCCTGAAAACTGCAATTTTTTAAGATTTTTCTTTTGGTTGTTACAAAATTACAAAGTCTAAGAGCAGTATCACGTTTTCGTCAGCATTACCACGTTGAATCGAGAAAATAAATGAGAGCGCTAACTATTTACATTTGACACCGCTTTTTGCCCGTAAAAATTTAAACGTTAAGAGTCTGCTGATTCACAAATATAATTTTACCTTCAAAAGAAAGTTCTTAAGATGATGGGTGCCTTATGTTTACAGCTTTTTTTGCGGATTTTTCAACCCCCTCTCCCTCCCTTACTTTTTTTTATTTTGCGTCCACTACTACACAAAAGGCTGGATAACTGCACATGGAGACCCTTTTCATTAAAATTGAATTCTCTATTTTTTTTTAAATTATTTTTTGGATACATATGGTTGGATAAGATTCCACTTAACTAATTCAGCAATCAAATTTCATTTTTAATCTCCTTGAAGCAGGGTTGCCAACTGCCGACGTCAATACAGAGTGCAAATCAAAGCCAAAAAAGAGTGCAAGTTGTTAAAGTGCAGTCCAAGTAAAAAAATTTGCAAAATTTTATGATTTTAGCAACAAAAAACATGTTTGACTCTGTCTCGCAACTTTACTTTTTAAAACAATAAAAAACTTTAGCGTAAAGAGCGAGGCGGTGAGGAGGGGACAGCCCCTTTCATATACGGAATAATTTCTGTTCGTTTTAAGTTTTAATGTCGCTCCTTACTTTCAGTTTAAAAAACTTGTTTTTTCTTATTTAATTTTCAAGAAGGAGCTATTTCATGAACGCATGAAAGTATTACTACTACTAATACTAAAATCTAACAGCAACGGCCAGTAGGGAAAACAAAACGATACTGTGGCCAGTAGAGAGAAAAGATAGAAAAATAAAACGACGCGGATATTCCGCCTGATATCTGCGTCATTTTAGCTTTTTCTATTTTCTCTCTTGGCCGCAGTCTCGTTTGTTTGTTCTTCATTGCATTGTTTCTCTCTTTGTTGTTCTTTGTCATGGCTTGTCAGTTCAGCTTAAGATCTTTGACTCTCCTTGATGCTTTAAAAAGTATTTTTAAAGTCATTTTTAACAAATAGATGGCTTCAAGAATACGAGATTTTTTCTATATTGCAATTTAAAGATCATATTTTGTATAAACTTCTCTATAAAAAGAGGAAAATTACTGTCTAATGCCTCTTTCTTAAAAAGTTTGCTATAGACGTATTGGTTTATATTTGTAACGCCAATCGCTACTTTTTTTTCTTTGTCAATCACTCAAATCCTTAAAATATCAAGGACCCGGAAAATAAAATATAATTATTCGAACTGGTTAAGTAAAGCTTACAGAAAAGTCTTTATTTTAAAAAATAGAAAAATTTGGAAACTGAATTTTTAATCAAAACACCCACATGTGCCTTTATACGATTTTTCGTAAAAAAGGATACCAAGTGTAAAAACAAGGAACATGAGTAAAACATCAGCTAAAATTAAGCCGAAAACAGATGGCGCCGAAGAACTTGAGAAGGTATAATTTTCCTTTGAAGGTGTTATGGCAACACTGACAAATTTATTGAACTCTAAACTTCAATGTTTAAAAAAAGAACAACATATCTTGAAAATCTGATTTTCAGTTATGAATACACCTAAGAAGGGGCCAGGGGGGGGGAGTAAAATATTTTCATTTTTATACCCTTGGTACTTGAAGCACATACCCTAATTTACAATGCTCTAATTTATGAAAGATGCTTTTATTACAGTCACCAAATACGAATGACCTAGCCTTGAAATTTGTCTTCCAAAAACGGTTTCTTGTATTTGGATTGCAAAATATGGACTATATCCATGGATTGGTTGCCAACTATGTAATATACGACTAACTCAAACACACCTTGATTATCATAAGTTAGGCAATGAAGACATTTGTTTTGGTTATCTATTATTTTGGAGAATATTTTTTATAACTTTTCTAATAAAATAAACTTTATTAAACTCTAAATGAAATAGATTTATCACAAACTTAGTAAACCTATAAAACAATATTTGTATGATTATTGATTTTTCTTTGTATTGTTGAATTTAATCTAGGAAAAAAGTAAAACTTGTGGAAAATAGATAAATTTACGTAAATTTACTTAATAGGTCTAGCTGAATTATTGTATTTATAGCAAGCTATTTTATAAATTTTGCAAAAGTTTTAGCAAAACTAACCCTTGTTTCGTTATTAGAATCAAAAAGAAATGTTCCCTTTGGATCCTGAAAAATACTCTTTTTTGTCTGTTAATTAAAAAAAAAAACTGAAAAATGTGTGCCCCGCCCCGACACTTCCGAGAATTGGCATCCGTGAATGAAAAATACTCATTTTTTCAGTATAGCATTTATATTACTTTCAGCTAGCTACTTTAAAGTGGAACCATTCTTACCATCATCGGAGACAAACGCCTGAGGTTTCTGGACTTCTCTAGTACATCGTGTGAAAGGATCACCAGTATAACCAGTTGGACATTTGCATAATGTCCTATGTGATTTTACCTCACAAACCGCGTCAATGCCGCAGACGTTCTGATCACAAGGGTTTACACATTTGTTAGCAGCACATACTTGGTTATCACGGCATTCAGATTCTCTGAAACGGAGAGAAAGCTAAAAATGAGGAAATTAACCCAGAGTTACTTTTGTCATACTTACACATTAGTTTAGAGGGATCTACCCCAGTCATGTACACAAGATTTTTTTTTTTGGGGGGGGGGAAGTAATAAGAAAAACAATTTTATTTAATGATATCTGGAAAATTTAAGATTTTTTTTCTAGAATCACCCCTTTTCCTATTTCTGATTTCCTTGACTAGGTTCTACTTTCAAAAATCTACTTTCAAAAATACCGCGCGGGACGGAAACCCTCCACGTGTTATGATAAGTGTACCTCGCAAGACACAAAGAGGTCGCTTGTGATGGAAGTGTGCCAAGTGCGACAAAACAAGTGGCCTTCTAAAATGTACATCAAGTGGTGGAGAGTAGAGAGAAGGCTGGGGCTTCCTATTTTCTCACAACCATCAAGAAATTTGATTGGAATAAAATTTATTTTCATTTATATAAAATAATGACA
>JAQQPU010003043.1:34225-57825 GCA_029168905.1 Artemia sp. Kazakhstan ARC1039 | reverse complement strand
GAGGGGGGGGGTAAAGAGTTTTCAGAAAGAAGATTGTATTTTCTTTAATCTATCAGGTGTTCAATAATTGTGTAATAAACATAAAGATAATGTATCTAAAAATAGTAAAAGAAAACAAAATTCTACAAACTTACGATTCAGCTGTCGCAATAATCTGTTGGCTATCAATTGAACCTATATAGTGTATGCGTTCTGTTCAGCTTAAAAATAAAATTCTTGACTACGAATGATGTAAAAATTTTAAAGCAATTGGGAAACTGTATTCAAAATGGTTTAATTCATCAAACAGTTCGTGGCAACGAATTGAAAGTAAGGAGCAACCCGGCTCAATAGTAACCGAAACTCTAAAAAATGGATACCAATTTTGATACCAACAGATAGGCCTACATCCAAGGAATCAGATTTTTATGCTGATTTCAAATATATAAATTTCATCAAGTTTAATGTTACCCATCAAAAGTTAGGATCCTGAGAATATTTGCCTTATTTTCAATAAAGGGGGAAACGACCCCCTAAAAGTCATAGAATCTTAATAAAAATCACACCATCAGATTCAGCGTATCAGATAACCCTACTGTATAAATTTAAAGCTCCTGTATGCAAAAATGTGGAATTTTGTATTTTTTGCCAGAAGAAAGATCACTGATGTGTGTTTATTTATTTTTGTTTCAGGGGTGATTGCATCGACCCAGTGGTCCTAAAATATCGCGAGAGCGTTCATTCGAACGGAAATCAAGAGTTCTAGTAGCCTTTTTAAGTGACCAAACAATTGGAGAGTAACTAGCCCCCTCCCACGCTCATTTCCCCCCCAAAGTCATCGGATCGAAATTTTGAGATATCCATTTTGTTCAACATAGTCTTTAACTAATAGCTATGTCTTTAGGCGTAAAATGACCCGCTACGGTCCCCGGGGGATGGGCTGTAAGTTTTGAACTTTGCCTATTGTTTACATGATAGACTGTTGTTTTTTTTTTTTTACAGAATTACTATACGAAATTCTTTTTAATTGTCTTACATTCTCTTTGCCAAATTTTTTATATGGAGATGTTATGGGGGAATTATCCGGGGGCTTTTTTCCGCGCGTTTTGTTTTCTGGGAAATAATTTCCACGGAAGGGGGTATTTCTGGATGATCGAGAAACTGATTAGGACCAATGAAAAAATGCTAAGGAGAATTTTTCAGGGTGAATCGTCCACAAGCAATTTTACAGAGAGGAGGGGATTCTCAGCGGGGAAGGGTCTCTCGAGAGGGAATTTGACGGGGGGAAGGGACTTTACGTCGGAGGAAATTTCCACGGAGGAGTTTTCCGTGAGGAGGAGGGGTATATTTCATAGAGGGTGAACCAGATTTACCGACATTATTTGAAAAATGAACAGTAATTATGCCATATATGAAGGGCTGTCCCCTCCTCAATAACTTATTCTTTACGCTAAAGTTTGACTGTTTACTAAAATTGAAACACAAGGGCTGTTTAATTAGAATAGGAAACTTTTTTAAAAGTGCTAACAGCTTTAGCGTAGAGAGCAAGGTATTAAGGAGGGGCGACCCTTCATATCCGTAATAAATCTGCCAAAATTAATATGCAAATTGTGTTTTAATTTTTCATGCACGGTGAGCCAAAATCGAACCTGCTTTAGTTGAAAACGTTCAGAAAAAAAAAAATTAACTGAAAATAAGGAACGACATTAAAACTTAAAACGAACAGCAATTATTCCGTATTTAAAAGGGGCTTTCCCCTCCTCGACGCCTCGCTTTTTAGGCTAAAGTTTGTCTCTTTCACCACTCTACTTCTTAAAACAATAAAAAACTTTAGCGTAAAGAGCGAGGCGTTGAGGAGGGGACAGCTCCTTTCATATACGGAACAATTGCTATTCGTTTTAAGTTTTAATGTCGCTCCATACTTTCAGTTAATAAAAACTTTGTTTTTATTCAATTTCATAAAGACGATACTTTTGTCAACATATGAAGAACCGTGTATATTGCAAATGTATCTGTCTGGTTTATATGCAAAGTAATACAACAGACGATAATTAACGAACAAGAGAGTAGTGTAGAATAATGGTTTACAAAATAATAATTGGCAGGGATATTCAAGAGCGATAAGTCACTAGGGTTGGCACCATGATTGGGTGATTTTCGGGGACTCGGGGAACCAAATTTTTATTCGAGGTGACACATAGATTTTCAGGGAAATCCCCGGAAACTCTGGGATTGTGGATTGCTTGATTTCTAATCAGGAAAATTGAAATACTTAGCCACGTGAGAAAAGAAACGCTCCGACTTTGCGGTTGACGCAATAAAGAATTGCCGCAAAAGTAATTCAGTCAGCTTAACGCCGCCGCCTCTGTCGGCGGCGGCGCGTGTGCGGCACGCCGGTGGCGTTGTGACACATCGGTTGTGGCCAATCGGGCCTCTCGTTGGCGGCGTTCGGTCGATGCGCCGGCCTGGCGCCGGGGTCTAATTTCAACCTTCTTATACTTAAAAAAAGGCTAGATGCAAAAAAAAAACACATATAGCTAAACAATAGCGATAACTTCGCACTGTTAAAACTTGGTTTTTAACCAAGGAGTGCATGTGGCATAGTAATGTGAAATTAAGGACGCCATTTGTGGCAGGGCCGGGCTCCTTTCATGAATCAAAACACTTACCGTAAAGATAACATACCGTAAAGATGTAAATTTCTGAAAAATTAGCGAAAACAGCTTTTCGCTATTATAAATGTTCCCCAAGGAACATTTCTTTGGCATTCGCTCCCTCCTTCCCATATAAAAAATTGTAGTAGCATCTTTGTGCGAGACTTTTCTCTTTTGTTAGTGCATAAAACAAGCTCTCCCCTTTGAGTACAAAAATAAAGAACCAAAATCAAAAGTGATATAAATCTTCTTTAAATGGCCCAATAAACAAATGACATGTTGGGAGCTAATGGGATACCTCAAAGTGAAAGAAATACCTCATGTTTGACATCCAAGGATCTTATAGATAATAATCAATAATGAAAGTTAAAGCGGCTTCTGGACTAGCCATATTATTGTCATCAACTCATCAATTTTCTCGTAGCTAGCTTAAGTACTGGTTTGAACTACCATTCAATCATTGGTAGATTGAATCTTGTATCTCAACAGTTTTCAAGCTATGCTATGTGCAATTGCTAAATTAATGACAATAATTGGGTTAATCTTAGGGTTGCTTTAGCCTACGTTAAATATAAAAAAATAAAGTTATTGGTATATTATATGTTATTGAAATTGCAGAACCTATTTAAAAAACCAATTAAAACATGTCTTTTGTATCTGGCCTATCTAGTCTTTTAAAAACTGGCTCTAAATTGACTTGTCTGGAATACTGATTGAGGCCGTACTGCAGTTTACGACTAATAAAACAATTCATCTTTCAACCTTAAACAATAAAAACAAATTTACAATCCCACCGTATCTGCTACTTGTTTCCATTTCAGAAATGATACCTCCCTTCTGTGTTCAACACGTTTGTTGACGTGTTCCTAACATTTGTCAGTTTCCTACAACATACAGTTTTGATTTGACGCTTTTGTAGAATTGACATTTGAAGCTTATTGTATATGTGGATTTAAAGGTATTTTCTTCATTTTAGTAATTTACTCTCATGGATTTGGGAGGAACGGATGAAAATACTTCTGAAATTTGAATAGTCTCAATTACTTTTGATCCATATGTATTTCGCTTCATCTTCGCACAAGTATCGGAAAAAAGAAGAGCCCCCCCCCCCCGACTATGGGCTGTACCCCCTTTCCTCTCTGAAAAAAAACATACGTATAATAAGACTTCCTATTGCCTTTTATTCATATGCATTTCACTTCTTAGTGTAGGAGTATCCTATTGTGGATCTGCATTCCTTTAAAATGTCAGACCCCCCTCCCTACAAATTGGTCCTACATTTTTATAATATATAATGATAACCATCCTAGCTTTTTATACATAAGCCTTTATATTTTACTGGTTCTTTGTACGAGTACCGGACAAAGGAGGAATCTGCCAAATGAAGGGTCCAAGTAAATGAAAAAAAAACTACTAGAATGCCTTGACCATGCCAGGTTTCAGTTTGCGGGTCTAATAATTCGTTCTTTTGTTATTGGACCCCCCCCCCCATTTGTATGAAGAAATATGTAAGGTAGATAAGATATAAGATGTATTCAAGAACAAAAAAAAAAGAAAAATCCTATGTCAAATTCCCCCCAGGAAACTTCCCCATTTGAATCCTTCTTGGAGCAAAATTTACCCATGGAAAATCTCTCTGAAAAACTTATCACCGGATATCTTTGTACCAAGATTTACAAAAATCTGCACCAAAAAAACTCGCCCCAAGAAAAGCCAAGCTCAATGTGCTCCCTATTTAAAATTGCTTGCGGATAAAACTTGGCCCTTCGATACTTGTCATTAAAAATTGCCCACTGAAGCCTGTCTCCTAAAAGAAAAAAATAGATGGAAGCCCCCACACCTCCTCCTCTCAGGGCATCTTTGTTTAGAATTCCCTCGCCATGGAATGTGGTTGAGATTACCCTAAATATAAGGGAGGCTGCCCTGCTCAATTCCTTGGCTCTTTACGCTGAGTTCAACTTTTTTTTGCCAAGCTCCGCGAGTGAAAGTGCTCATTTTAGTGTTTTTCATTTCATCAAAACATTTCAACTGAAAGGTATTTGAGCCAACAGACAAATAAAATGGCATAGATAGATAGATCGTGTATTTCAAAAAGCCCAAGAGCCATATACACACAAAAAATATGAAAATAGAAAAATTACAACAGAGCAAATTACAAACACACATTAACATGAATACATAGCGAAAAATACCTTCTGGTAAAATACCAAAAAAAATAACTTTAATTCCATATAATTAATAATAATTAATTGTAAAAACATTTCCTTCTTTTTAATCCCTTCTCTATGTACGCACCAATACGAAATATTGTGGTTGGATTACTACTTTGTAAGATATTTGGAAGCAGCAAAACAATCCCATGTAAGTAATTTTCCCTTAAATCAGAGAGCACCGGGCACTTTCGGAGAAAATGGTCCAAATCTTCGTCCTCATCCCTACAAAGAGGACACACATACCGACCATCAGGATGTACTATCCCCCTGTCGAACACCATTTGTCTACTCTGGATTGGAAGGCAATTCGCCCTAAGCTGAATCCATCGACATAAAATCATAGCCGGTAAATTGAATTTAAAATAAATTTCCTCTCCAAAACTAGGTTTAACCTGATTATAATGATTCAATGTAGCAGAATTTAAAACCAGCCCTTGCCAATACTGAATTTCTTGACCCTCTAAGATAAATCGTACCTGGCTTACTAAATTTGTTGGTAGATCAGGGGAACCAAGACCGTCATTCCATAAGTAAGCCATTCCCACACTTTGTAGTAATGACCTAATTTGGGATGGCCACGACTTTTTCGAATCATAGCTCAACATCTGATAATAAGCAGCACTTACTAGTCTGTCATTGCACCTAATGATCTTCAACCAAAATCTAAGCATCAAAATAGACCTACGTAGTTTTAACGAAAACAGGCCCATATCACCTTTCAGAACCTGTGAATGAGTTGTCTGATGTAATCCAAATAGTCTTTTATAATACTGGAGCTGGAGGGACTCCAACTTCTGTGCCGCTTCTCCGCCCCAAATCTCCGCTCCATACTCTAATACTGGTAAAATTTGTGTATTAAATATTCTTTTGTGCATTTTTAGGTTTTTAATTCCCATTATCGTCGGATTTCTAAAAATTGCAGACATGGCCACTTTACCTCTATTAATTAATTCATCAACATGACTCTTTAAACTTCCATTTTCCGATAAAACAAATCCTAAATATTTTATTCTTTTACTTACTTTAAGTTCCTCATTATTAAATTTAAATTTATAATTATCTTCGCCACTTGTTTTCCTTTTTTTAAAAATAACAACTTCACTCTTTTCAACATTCAGCCTTAGTTTTTTCATCTGCAAATAATCATCTATAAGACTCAAAAGCGTCTGCAGATCTTGCGGTGTGCTAGCCACCAAGGCAATATCATCTGCAAATAATAGTAGTGATAGTTTATGGTTCCCTAGACTAACATTCGGAGAAATGGCATAAAATGGCATATTTGATGCGTGTACCTTACGCCTACTTGTCATTCCCAATTGGTTGTGTTTGTAATATTCCACTATTCTTTCAATAAAACACAAGCTGCACGTTAACATAAAGAATGAGGGGATTAAGGGGGGCAGCCCTTGGGAGGTTTCGTACAAGGGTTTTCGATGTATTAAACTGACTGACGCGACGACTGGTTCGATAGGCTTGTTTGGGAAGAAAAAACAACAAAAATCAACTTACATCTGTGACAGTCCTTCTCAAGAAAAATATTTGAGGTTTTTGCAAATCGACGGTAGTTCTAAGGCTCTCAACCAAGTTAAATTGATGAAGTAGTTTCATGATCACTTTGTCCCCTTTGTTCAAATCTATGCAAATTTTCTTAAGCTAATGACTTAGGATTGTTGACTTTATACTTAACAAATTTTACATGTTTAGAATCACCACTGATGTATATATTATTTTTGGAATACCAGTTTTTAAGGTTTTTGTTACTTAACATTCGTTACCAAGAACAGTCTAAATAGCTTAGGATGCAAAGTTTTTTTTTTATATTTGGAGGGACTGGCGTTTTTTGCCCTATTCAATGGGCGTCCAGAGGAGGTAAGGATGACCAGGAATCGTTCACATTTAATATTTTTTTTTTTTTTATAATTCCTTTACAATAATATCCTGTAATTCTTTCAAAGGGAAAGATCTCCATGGCCCTAAGGTTTCTTAAAATGGAATCTCCTTCATATTTTTGAAGGAAATGGAATCCATCATATTTTTATATCTACATTTGTTTTGTAGAAGCATTTAGGGAACGAGTGTTGTTTAAAACTTGTAATCTTTCGTAAAATATGATGTTAAAACAATTATATTTAAATCAAATAAAGATACTAATCATATCCTCTCTTTGCACAACGAATTCTAGAGTATTATTTAATATATTTGGATAACTAAGTAATAAATTTAACCCCAAACACTAAAACAAGACAGATAGGAGATAACAAAGATAAAAATTAGAGCTAAAACCCATTTTAATGATTTTTTTTTTACATTCAACATAGATTTGGCTCTTTTCGGGTACGAAGTCTTTACTAAATTGATAGCGGATACTCATGACTAATTGAGTGAAATAATGGAAGAACTTGTTTGAAAATAGAAAATAGATACATACATTGAAAATGTTCTAGAAAAGTTTAAAAAGCTCTGATTCCCTTTTCTTTGCAGGCGATGTTCGCCATCTGATGGGAAACCTTGGATGAAAGCCATCGAAAACTTTCAGCTCAAGGCATATCAAACAATATTGACAGCACTGTCAAGAACCAAAGGTATACGGGAACTATTCGAATCATCAGCTGACAGTGATAGTGAAACTTGTCCAGAGCCGATTGGACTCATAAACTGTGATGGGCCCAACTTTAAACTATTGGCGGAAAGACTGAGCGAAGGTACTTACAGTTCAGTGGTTGATTTTTTCTTAGACTTGAAAACTTCCCTAAGTAGAGCGACTACATGTGACGATAAGAAAAGCCATTTGCTAACTGTGCTACAAAAAAGTGTTCGAGGCTCCTTTCCATGGTTTGATCATATAACGGCTGAAAATTGCGCTTTAGATAAAATTTTGCCGTTTCGGAATGCAACTCCTTCGCCAAAGAAGAGACCATATCGTACTCCTTTTGACACACCTTTAGATAACGTTAAAACACCGGCTGCATACGACGTCCGTCTTGATACGCGACGTTGTGCCCTTTGTCAACAAACTGGTGAAAGTCCTCCTTATGATCGAGGACGTATTCTTTACTGTGGTCAAAACGAATGGGTTCACGTCAATTGTGCTTTGTGGTCTAATGAAGTCTATGAAGAGATTGACGGAAGTCTACAAAATATTCATAGTGCTATTCATCGAGTGAAGCAGTTAAAATGTGCTGTCTGCTCTTTGAAAGGAGCTAGTGTTGGGTGTTGCGCTCGTGGATGTGGAACTGTTTATCATTTCCACTGTGCTCGCTCGTGCGGGTGCACGTTCCTTGAAGACAAGTCTGTATACTGCTACAGTCATAGAGAACTTACTTCAAAACGTCCCAAACAGTTGTGTTTTGAAGTTCGAAGATCTGTTTATGTTGATCTGGAAAGTGAGCGCAAAAAATTCAAATCTGTGAATTCAAACCAATTAAGACTTAGTATTGGCAGCTTAAAAATTCAAAGTTTCGGGATTCTTCAGGACTTGTCCTCAGTATTCAGTTTCTTAGTTCCTATCCTTTTTAAGAGCCAAAGGGTGTTTTGGTCCACGAGGAACCCCTTAAGACGGATTGTTTATACATGTCAAACATATATCAGTCAGCCATTCGATGGTCAAAAATTAGTGGAAAATAATTTGACTATTAGTCATGATCCGGTGCCTTTACGAGAAAGCAAAATTATAAGTTTTGGAGAAACTGATGAAATCCAAGCATTTCTATCTGAATTGGAAGCAGAAAATATTTCATCCTCAAAGGATATAAAAATTCGTTCTAGTGAAAAAATAGATTTTGATGAATACAGTAATTTAGAAGAACTTCTTGACCAAAATACAGATTTCCAGGTTAACCAAATTGAAATTACAGAAATTATTAAGTCCTTACAAGCGTGTGAAAAACAGTTACCTGAAATTGATAGCATGAAGTCGGTGAAACGGAACTTGAATTTATCGACTGATAAGAAAATACTGCCTCAGCTTTCGCCCAAGTTAAAAAAGATATGTGCTGTGTCTTATAGGGAAGATCCGACTCTTCCAAAACCGCCTGTTAGTCATTTTTCGAGAAGCTGGTCGACTGTGATTCCGCAATTAGATGGGACTATTGACTCGGATTCCGAAGAAGAATACTCTTATACTCTGATAAATGGAAGAGCCTTTGTTTCTGACTCAGATGAAGAAGATGTAAACGAGTCTTTTTCATATAGTGACAAATCGTTGGTTTCTTACTGTGATGAGGATGATGCTGATGAATCTTCAAATGATTCAGCTGATGAATACTGTGAAGAGATAGCTCAGTTAATGCATAATGAAAGCTACGAAACCATACCACAGGTATATTTTTACATTTCTATTCAGAGAAGTAGAAGAACTTGAAAAAAATCGCTTCCGCATCCTATCAATACCAACAATACCACCACCACCACCCCTACCCCTACAAAGCAGAGTTATGGAGGGCAGTGACTCCCAACCTCCTTTCGATTCAATACCATGTATTTTCTAATTTCAGAACACCAAACCATTACTAAAAATACCCCCCTCCTCCCACCTTCAAACAGATATCTAGATAGGTGATTCTCAACATATTCCCATTCAATGCTATGCTAATTTTGAAACATCATGCTTAATTTGGCCAGCATATTCAGCTGTGGACATTTTCACCAACAAGGATTGGTCGGAAATCTGTTGTTGGTCGACAGAGCGACACATTGACTACGTTCGATTACACTTGTGGACAATGAGGGGAGGGAATTTCAGAGGGATTTTGCCCCCTCTCCTATCTATTGCACATATTTGTAGCTATGCTCCTTTGTCTCTTTAGGGGACAGAGAGGGGATTAGCTAACACAGGATGCAGTTTTTTTCTAATTTTGAATTTTAATCAGGGTTCTTTGTGTAATATGAAGTTTGAAGGGGGTTTTCGTGTGTCGTCCTATTTCCTCGTTATTATTTTTACACTAATATATCTTTTGATAGTTCCGATCCACGTCATGGATATAGTTGTGCTTTCAAAGGTGAGAGGACATACATGTACTATTATTCAAACAACGGTTGAGAATGTACAGCCGGTTGAACTTATTTAGGAGTTGGCCAAAACTGGACACGGAGAAAACATGTAAAGTCAAGTGGTAGTTCAACTGTTTCTAAATTCGTGCTCCATTACCTATCAAATTGGTAAATTTTAACTCCTTAACTACCAAACTGGTAACTACCAAATTTTACCAAACTGGTAAAATTTAAAGTTAAAATGTTTAAAATAGTAAGCAGCTACCTTTTGTCCGTTCCTAGTGTATGAGCCCCAATAGGAAGTTTCCCAAGGGATCAACTGTTGCCAGGAACTTTGTTTTTACGAATGTTTAAGCGGAAATATTTTTCATTTTCCTATTTCTGAATTGTATTTATGTCATCCCCCTCCCAATGCTGGCGCCTATATTTTAAAGGATGCCAAAGAGTGACACATTGTCATTTATGTCATAATATGTACTTTCTCCTCTGATAGACAACGTCTACCTACGTCTGTCAGAAATTGAAATATATTAAGTCAACAATTTTGTAATTTATACAGCAATATTTGTTACATATTAAAACACAAAAATGGCTAATTGTACAATTTTAAAAAATATACATTAACCGGTAGATTTATTGAAAGCGCATTAACTTCAAAAATGTTTGTTTAATAGATAATTTCGGAGACCACACTGCCTTTCCATGACGATAAAATAAAAGTTCAAAATAGGGATAAAATTCTTTTTAATAGACAGTGTATAGAAATTCACAAAAATACCAGATATTTCGGTCACATATACAGTGACCGTCATCAGTAGTAAAACTGGTTTTTTAATGTTTGTTTCAATCGTGAAAAGGGGACATCTTTTATAAATAGTAACTGGAACACATATGGACACAGGGAATTTTGGGTGGACTCTGCAACGCTGAAATTGGTCCTGAGGTCTACCCAATGGCAAACATATAAAAATTATTTCCCTTGTTGCATCCCCTTCCCCCGCCCAGGGGAAATAATTTGGACTTCTTCCCTCCTAAGGACTGAATCCATGCACTTATGAATTCTTTGTATGCTTATTGAATGTATTTCCCACTATTCCAGTGAGAAACGGATATTTTCTCTGAGGATTTTAATCCGTAGTAAATTTCTTAGGTGTTACGTAGCTTATTTTAAACTTGTCTGTAGCTAATTTGATTTGCTAGCCTTTATCGTTATGTAGCTTGATGGAACTGTGGATTCGCCTGACGATACTCCTCAACAACAAACGGCGACCTCTCCTCCTCGCGCTTTGAAAACAGAGGATGGTCTAGTGAAATGTTCCAGATGTAAACGCGTCTATAGAACAATGGAAAGCTATGAAAGACATCTACCAGTCTGCAATTACGAAATTTTGACCAGTGAATCTGATGCAGAAACAGAAGAAAGCTCAACAACTAACGAAGCTGATGAGTTAAAGACTCGTACCGAGGCTAAGAATCTCACTCCAGCAGAAACGAATATTTCATTTGTTCCTACTAGTCCAGCTAAAGAGTCTACCCTTCAATGTCTTGCAAAGTTAATACCACCTTCTCCAGAAAAGCCAAAGAAAGAAGTACAAGCAAGAACTGCAGCCAGGTATGTTACTTATTGTTTTCTTTTTTGATCTTCAAAGCTGCACTTCTTTTAAGCTTCAAGTCAAATGTTCCGGCTGTGGCAACATTGATTTTCGGCTTTCTCCTTCTCTCTCCTACTTTTCTTCTATAGATGTCAATATTTCAAAGTAGTTCTCTTACAGATATGGATGCGTCTGTGCTAGAATTTTCCCTGGCATTGATCTGAAGGACCACCAGGGAAATTGGGGAAAATTTGAAATTAAAATTGAAAACATTTATCCCCTCTCCCTGGAAATAATTTCTTTCGCCCCAAGAAAAGTGTCAAACTCTGTGCACCTTTGCTCTTTGTGGATTTTTCTCTATCCTCCTGTTCATGTCGACAGAAGGAGGAATGGGCACTAAAAGTGCAACAGAATTCAAGTTAAGATCAGATGTAGAAAGGAACAGCAAACTATTAAAATATGAGTGGACTTCTCCATAGCAATCAAAGAACAACTTTTTTGCATTCCCCCAGTCTCTGAAACTATGTTCAGAGTAATGACTCCTCCTGATATTGTTTTGCCAATCAATCATCAACATAGAACAGAACATATCCATTTTGGACATTAATATTGCCCCATATTGAGTTTCAAATAAGACGTTTATCACTGTCATGGATTTTGACAGAAGTTCTTTGTTGTGTTTTACTTTTTCTCATTGATTACCATAACAAAAATGGGCATTTAAAAAAAAAAAAAAAAAAAAAAAAAAAAAAAAAAAAAAAAAAAAAAAACAACAGAAAAACACCTCTATGGAAAAACACTTCTATGGAATAATTGTTTTTGTTCCTATTTTTTTGGTGTTTTATTTCCATATTTGAGGTTCCTACACTTTCAATTGTTTTGACAGAGCTTTTATTTTACAAGGATCCATTTAGCAGCTCTTTATGGTTTTCTGTTTATTGTTAGCTTATTTTTACATCGTTTACCTGGTATAGTTGTTGTCGCCGAGGACCATTTGGAATTTTGTGTTTGAAATATTTGAGATAACTTTCATGCATTGTTCTGAAAAATACATTCTTTTAAGCTTATTTATTGATAATAGTACCCTGGCACGACCTTAAATCATGCTTAAGAAATATATATTAGATGTTTACCATTAGATCGTTACTAGAAGTAAAATGTTGACGCCTGTACCTCTACACCACTTCTAGCCAAAAGCAATGCGATGTTTCACTAGGATGTGGAGAACTATAGTAAGTACGAGCTGATCGTATCCCAAGAAAGATATGACCCTACCAAATCCTAGAACCGAATGATATGATGCTCTCCCAGAATCTATACAAACTTGGTTAGCAGACTGCATATAATCAGTTTTGATAAATTACATTTTGTAGCTGCAAGACTGAACGGAAAGTGATGAAAAATTGCGTTTTGCACTGAATAAAGAACTAAGGAGACGTAGTAATTTCACAAACATTACCAATCGACATGGCTGGGTTGATAACCATATATGATGCATCTAAGTCAAAGCCCAATGTTGCAGGGAGTGTATTTGGACTTTCCACTAATAATCTCTCAACGCTGCGAATTTTGTATGAACATTAAAGTTTTCTGTTTGCATTTGAAACAAAATATGTGGCGGTGAAGCTTTGACACGTGTGTGTCAGGGGTTTAATGTGAGCTCATTTTCGGGAATGCGCTAACAGAGACTACAAAAATATTTGTGCTAATCTATAGAACCAAAAACCAGTATTTCTGGTATCTTGTAGAAAATGTTGCTGGTAGGTTTTCTAGATAGCGTTAGCGTTTGAACTCTTGCGTTTGTTGAGTTAAGATCAGAGCTTGAATTTCTGGTACCAAGTAAGAAGAGTGCGCACTACTATTAAGAAATTTGGAATACTTGGAGTTGATTACTTGGCACTTTATGGCACTTGGCACTAGCAACATTAAAATTTGTATATAGCTCTGCTAATAATTTTTCATAAGTTTAATTTTGGGAAACTTTGTTCGCAACAACGTTAAAACTAAGGAAAGAAACTAGCTAGCCGATGGAGTTAAATATATCTGACTGCCTTCGAACTGCACCATGCGTGAACTTACATCGAAAAGTTACCAAACAAACTTCAGCAAGGAAAAGTTATCAAGTTCTAATGACTATCACCCTCCCCCTAAATTTATATTTTTTTTTGTTGCTCTTTCTTATAGCTATTAGGAGGAGAAGGGTTGACCGTCCTCTCCGTGTTTTGGGTGTAGTTTTCCACTGTGTAAATCAGTTGAGCGAATAATATGGGTAAGCTGCTTTTTAGGCCATATTTTTCTAGGAGGGCATCCTTTAGGAAATTTTAAGGGAACGGATTTCCCCACATCCCTCTAGGAGAACGTTTGTTTATCCCATGTAAAAAGAAAAAGTTATCACAGAATAGCGGCTCTTGAGAAGGAGACATGCTAGAACAAAAAACAGACATTTTTAGATTTCTAGTTTAATGTTTGTTTTTGTTTTTTATGGTTAAAATCACATTTGTTACAATCCTCCCTCCCCCTGATGGTCCCAGATAAAGTCTTAAAATTTATATGCATAAAAACGAAAAAGACTACAACAATGAAATTCTTACTTCATCATATTCAGCATATTGATATTAATCACATTATCATGTTTCCTTCTACTATTATTTATATTTTTAACTTATTCAAAATAGTATGTTTGTCCAATATTCAGCACAATTTCTAAAGTAAATTGTAAAGTAATCGTGGAGCATAAAGTAAAGAATCTGATGGTACCGTTTTTATTTTATGTTAGTTTTGTATATACCCTAGGGCTATATAGGGTTGGGTGGGATGAACGCTGGGGATGAATTGTCACAAATGCATCTTTAACCAAAAAAGAGCATACGAATGGAAATCTAAAAATGCCTCTATTTTTGTTTCAGTATATCTCCTTCTGGAGAGTCGCTATTCTGTAATTTTAACATGAAAAACTGAAAAGGAACAAGATAAATAGGAAGTTAGGAGTTAGGGTTACCTGCGTACGTAGATTCCCCTTGTGAATGTCCCCCGTCCATTAAATATATTTTAGAGGCCCAGTGTTATCTCCTCCGGTTTCGTCAACAGCTTAAAATTTTTATTGCCTTGCTTATGGAATAATATCACTCAGAAAAAATCACTCGATATGTGAAATTTCTTGATATTTGAGAAGAAAAAATCGAGTCCTATACATAATTGCCTATTCGATTCTTTTGTGTTTTGGCTCTCCATATGTAATGTTTATTTTGAGCTGACGATTTTATGATTAAAATAAAGTCCCTGGCTTTGCTTAGAATTAACAAAACGATTAGTCATTAACTTTTTTTTTAGCTTATATAGGTTGTTTTTTAATGTAGTTCTTAGGGAATCTTAAGGACTTACATCCAAATCACCTAATACATTCTTTCTTGCTTCACAGACAGAGTGATCTTGTACCCCTTTATTCGCACTACAAGCTTCGAGCCAATCTGGATTTTTCTCAGTTAATTAAATTTGAACAATTGTTAGAGGTCTCAGAAAAAAAGTTTTTTTTAAGGAAACCGAGGGTAGCGCATAAGCTTTTGAACTTGTGGACATGTTTGCGGATTGTATCAGCGAGCTTAGATGTACATACAGACAATTATATCCTAAAAATTGAAACCCTTTTTTTTAATTGGAACCGACGTTGGGAATATTTCTAACAAAAAGAAAATTATCTTATCGCACACAAAACTGCAAAACGTGGTTTAAAAGTAAAAAAAAGTACCTTTAAAGTTAATTTAAAGTATTCGTAGCGGGGGGTCAGAATAAATAAATAAAATATGTGTAGATATTAAAGAATTTTGTAGAAGAGAGTTACCCTTAAATGTTTTGAGGAAAGCTGGGTGTTCCCAATTCAAAAACATAAACGCGGGTTTTCATCTTAGTATTGCTAGTTAAGCGCTCAGTTAAGGCAGTTGTATTTTTCATAGACTGAAACTATAAGTATTAAAAATTATTTTAAACGCATATTCTTTGTTCATATATTCTTTAGAAATGTTTAATTTAACATTTTAGGTCAGTTTGCAGGTGTTCTTTGGCATGTACTAAGTACTAGATGTATGTGTTTACGTGCACTAGGCTGTGGAGTGAATTGCTGGAGAGTAAAATTATTTTCAGGTCTCTAGTTATAATTTAAGTCTCTTTATTGAGTTTTTGATATTATGTTTTTATTAGTTTTATCTGCTTACAGTTTTAAGTTATTCTATAGAATTTCTTCTATGCATTATTGATATTATTAAAATGTTATCTGACGAATATGATCACTTTTAAGAACTTTTAAATACCAATGCCAAAGAAAGAAAACCTTAAATAAAAGTTGATTTGCCTGTCCACCAATCACAGTTCGCAATTTAAATAGGTGATATTCTCCAGAAAAGAGGGGAAAATAATGAATATAAAACAAAATTCAGATCTTTTTTTTTTCTTTAAGAAATAATCATTTCATTCTTGTTTTTTGCGCAAAGTTTAAAGGCTCCTTGCATTATAATTCTAATAAGAGGGGATGGGAGTAGTATCCAAATAGTTTGCTAGCTGTGCTGGCATCGTATAACGAGATGAAGTTTTTTTTTTCTTTTTCTTTTTTTTTATATATATAACACGGGTGAATGTGGGGTTCTTTTCCTTTTCACTGTAGATGGCATCTTTTTTAGCGGAACATTGAATTTGCGCTGCATGAAAGCATGTTTGACATTTTTGTCATGAAAGAACCATAAGTCATTAAACAAAATGTTCTTGGAAATTCATCGTAAACGGCCTAGGTCTCAGTGTCTAGTATGGTCTTTAGGTTAAACAAATGATAATAAATTTTTCTGGTAAGTCTACTAATGATGTATTATTTTGACTCCTCAGTCAAACTTCAAAACATAGGGCATAATTTAGGCTCTGGATCCAGCCATAAAAGTTCAATTCACATAATTAAGTGTGCTTTTCAAGATAAGAAAAAATATTTACCTTGAATTTTAGCCTAACTGATCTAGTACTTTGAAAATAGAGTCATTAGTGACCAAATACAGAACTAGGTTAGAAACCTTACAATTCTTGTAGCCTAGGGTAGGCCTAAATTTGTAGTTGGCTATATAATTTAGCTAGGATGAAATGAAAACACCGTTTGATGTCTTTTTTATGTTCCTTCATAATTCAATAGCCTAATTGCTTCTGGGGCTAATTTCATCTGAGCCCTTAAAGAGGCAGATCCATTATTTTTTTAGGGGGGAGGGGTTGTAAAATAGGTTTATCCAATAAACTTGTGTTAGGAGCAAGTTTAATAAATGCAATCTTGCATTAATTTAGTAAATTATACTACTTTAGACCATGTTAGGGGAGTGCAGGCCCCCTTGGATCCACCACTGGGGACCAAAAAGTATTTTGTATGAATTATGAAAGAGCGTAAAAAAGCATCAAATGATGTTTTCATTTTTATCCTAGCTAAATTATATAGCTCACTGCAAATTTACCATGAACTTCACCTCCCCCTAATGTGAAAATATATACCCTGAATTTTTGACAGCAAAGTTTCAAAATTCAGTGCTATTTTTGGTGCTTGTCTATCATAATAAACACACTCAAGAAGTGAAGTTTGGTTAATCCTAATTAAATAAAACAAAATATGATGAAAATATTATTCTTTATTTGTAAAATTGTGAAAACTACAGCATAGAAATATGCACCCAAAACACAGAAATATCCTCAAGATTTGGGTTAAAATGAACTCTGTCTTTACTGCTACTCACCACATGTACTCTACTAAGTATGAATGTAAATGATGGTGGGATGTACCTTGATGCTGTTTGTTCCCCACTTTGCAGAACCCCACATTCTCTCTACTTTTGATTTCCGGGTCAACAAAATTATTTTTGTGGTTCACTTTCAAATGAGTGAAATCTGCTTGTTCCAGCTCAGTTGTGTTGTACCCCTTCCAACAATCTGAAATGATTCTTGATCCTGGCTCTATGTTAAGCTTAATTTGTTGGAGTACTAAGTAACTTTGTCCCCAACTCCTTGGTTGGGGACTAAGTCTTTCACTGTTTTCCCACTGTACTCCACCAGACACCCACTGTTGTAGTAAGATTCTTCCTGCATTATTTTTCCTTTTTTTGTAAACAAGTATTCATCTATTTCCACTATATGACTAATTCCTACAATTTTCCCACAGTTTTCTGTAGCACAGAAAACACACACTTCATGGAGGTAGTTATTCCAATCAACAACCATTTGTTTAGAAACGCCTAGCTCTTGTTGACACCAGGCCACAGCAACACCTGTTAACACAGGAATAAATAAAACAAACCACAGTAACAAATGGTATTTTACTTTTAGAAAACCACATATTGACATGCAAATTGACAGTTTTCAAACATGGCCTAGTGTTACACTTCCAAATATGTTGCTTCTTGTAAAAGTAAAAAGTCATGGTGTGTCCCTTGATGCATTGTTTTGTTTTGGGCAACAAATTATCCTGGAAAAATATGATTGCCTGTTCTTTGGTCCTTGGCAAATCCCAAATCTTAATTTGAACATCCATGGTGAGACACTATATTCTATCACTAGTCAAAGCAAACTAACTGGCGTCCTCAAGAATTGTGTTAATAATGAACTAAAATGATCCTGGTCAAGAATTCCATTACTAATGAACTTTTCTTTGTCTTTGAGATGACCAGCCAATGCCAAAGCTCCCAATTTAGTAATTCACAAATGACTATAAAGTATTCTATTTTCATCATGTTTTTTTTTTTCATTATCATAAACCAGACTTTACCTCTCAAGTATGTTTTATATAATAGACAAGTACCCTATTTTTAGTTGATGGCATTTAGAAACTGCACACTTAAATTGGAATGGTAGGAAAACAGGTTATATTTCAGTGGCCTAATGAGGTTTGAATTGTTATAAATAAGTATTTTTGGAATATATTACTTTTGAACAACTTATTTATAAACCAGTTATATGTTTTAATCACTTTCCAAAACCATAACTAGTGTTGATAACTTCTCTGTGTGGTTACAAAAATGAAACACCTTTGGGGCCCCTTTAAAGGTTCCAGATGCAATTAGCCCCATAAGCAATATTGAATTATGAAAGAGCATAAAAAAAGGCACCAAGTGATGTTTTCACTTTCATCCTAGCTATATTATGCCAACTGTAAATTTACCCATATTAGCCTTGGTTTATCAGTTAAACATGCAAGAATAAAACTGCAGGAGAGTAACTCTTCTGAAGGTAGCACAAGAATTACAAATAAAAACACCATTTGATTCCCCAAATTATGTTCTTTCTCTGATAAAAGTACACCCTCACCCTTCAGTGTAATCAATAATAAATGGATGGGAAATATATAATATGGGCTATATATTTGGTTAATGTTAGAAAGAATAGGTTAAATTCAGTGGCATAATTTTGTCAAAATCCGGGGGGGGGGCAAAGCTGGAGCCAATTTTCCCAAATCAAGTGAAAACCAAAAATGAGTATTTGGTACCATGTAAGTACTATAAAGACATTTTATAGGACTATAAAGGTAAATATGCAATAAAGAAAACTGATCTGTTTCTGGTGATGCTTAAATTATGAAGGCATATCTTGGTTTTGACAAGATTTTTGAAGAAACTAAATTTCATCTGAGAGGGGGGGGGGGAGGTGAGACCTTGGAGGTCCATTTGCCAAAATACTGCTAATGAAATCTATACTTTACAAGATGGTATAAGTTTGTATTAATTTTCATCATTCTTTTCCTTTTTCTAAGCGTTTAAAGGTAAGTTTTTGATAATGTAATTTCATCAAATTTATTTTAATCTTTGTAACTGTATATAAAGGACCATGTCTAAAGAAAACCCTGTAGAATTCTGAAAACTACTTTTATGTGCTTCAAAATAATTACTGTTAGTTAACACAAATTGTAGAAACATAATAATTGGGCAGATAATTTAAACATCATGAGCTTAAAAAAAATTGAAAATTTCAGGGGTTGTTTATGGGGCCAAGTGGACTTTGAGGCAGCAAAAAAAAAAAAAATATTTGCAGAGAATACCCCTAAATGTAAGAAGTATTACCAGCCCTGAAGTCTCTACCAATGTTATAAGCACAGAAACTAGTTGTTTCTGTTATAAGCATATTCACCAAGGCTGTATCCAGGGGGGGGTACCCGGTTTGAACCCCCCCTCCCCCGAAATTTTTGACTGAGTCGAAAATTAGTAAAACCTAGGTAAAAATCAATAAAATTAGTTGGAAAAAAAAAAAAATAACCCCCCCCCCCAAAAAAAAAAAAAGAAAATCCTGGATTGGCACTTGATATTCACCAACACTTGTTATAAGTATGTTCACTGACAATGTTATAAGCATATTCACCAACACTTTTATACAATAATTGATCCAATTTATTTAGGGGAATTCTCTAGCAAAGTTAGGTAGCAGTTTTGCTTGGATGGCAACAATGTAATTATTTGGATTTTTGTAGCTAATATTTTGAGTTTGAATGGTAGAAAAAACTAAAATTTGGGCTATATGTGTCTCCGTCAAGGGGTAGGGGTGAGATTTTAAAGTAGTTTTCAGAATTCTATAGGGTTTCCCTTAGATGTGGTCATGTATTGGATCATTGCCTAATTGTGATGATGTAGTAAACAATTTTATTACTCTCTGTAGCTAGAGTTGTCTTTTTTCGGGAGATCTGGAAAGAAAAGACAAGTTTAGAATAATTTTTTACTCTGGTCAATGAGATTTTTATGAATTTGAAAAAAAATATATATTAAAAAAATGACTTAAAAAAATAGATGAAAATGGAAAGAAAGATGAATCTGATTCATAGATAAATGTAAATTTCTTTCTTTTAATAACATTTCTAGTACTTCCCTTCGCTGTATTGGCTTTACTATCCCTCTCGTAGATTCTCTTCGATGGCTTGGTATTTCTATTACTAATAGTCTTCCGAGTTTGCGCCAGCGCACAGTCTCAGATATTAATATGAAAATTAAATTAGGATATGCTAAGATTGTTGCCAATAGAGGTAAATATAATAAACTCGCGTTAGCCAAGCTCTACTCAACTTTTTGTGACCATTCAATTCTTTTTGCTTCTGGAATTTTTCTCCTTCTGAAGAAAACTGAGTTAAAAAGAATCCGGATTAATTATTTTAGATTTTGTAAATTTTTGTTGTTTCTTCCACCTTGGACCAAAAACCGGGTAATTATTAATAAATTTCTTGTTCCCAATATTACTGAAAAACTGGAAGCACTACACAGAAAACTTTCAAATACTGCTTGTATCCGTTTTTCTCCGCACCATCACCTTATCAGGTTTTTTCAGTCGTAAGTTATTTTTCTTTTTCTTTTATTTGTTTAGTTGTTTTTCTCTGTTTGGTCATTCTACAATTTAGATTTGTAAAGAGTGAGTAAAAATCCAATAATGATAATATTAATGCCTGCTTATTAGATTCTGCAAGTTGTCAGTTTTTTTTCTCTCTTTTCCTCTTTTCCCCCTCCTTTCACGTTTTTTTTTGCTCTCGTTTCTTTTAAATTATTATTTGTTACACTGCAATTCGGTAATTTTTGATTTATATATTGTCTTGTGTCGCATTTTTTGTGTTTTTCCTCGTGATACTCCACGTATTGTACCTCTGTATAGTGTGGGTTAAAAATAAATAATAATAATAATAATAGGAACTTGGCATGTATTGTAAAGTGAAAATGCTATTGGTTGTGATTTCTTTACTTTTGTATGCATCATAGGGCTATATTTGGGACCATTATGGAGGCATTTCTCGCAAATTAACAAATATTATATTTAAAAAAATGTTGATTGGGGAATTGAATGGCGCTCTTATTTTGTTATGATTGTATCTCCTCCAGAAAAGTTGCTGTCCTGCAATGTTACTGCGTAATGTTGTTGTCATTTTAAAAATGTTAAATTTTGTTAATGCTTGATTCAATTTGCTAGATAAATCTATTTTGAGACCTAAAGTAAGTTTCAAAGTGCATAGTGATGATTCCTTGTGTTATGTAATAATACACGTCTGATAATAGAACTTAAGAAAAAAAAGAAGAAATATACCAATTAATATTCTTTCCAAATATGATAATAATTGCCATCAGAATTGCACCCCACCCCCAAATGGAGCCAGATTGGTTATATGCACAAGCTTGCTGATCTTGCATGTATTCATTCCTTGTTATGCTTATTTCTCATCAGCAGTTGAATCATAAAGTTAATTTGAAATAAAAACAATGAAATCAGAAAACTCTTGTATGCAGCCTAGGGCTGTATCTGACCTTTTTAGGAAGGGGGCTGGATCACACTTGCAGCAACAACAATTATTATTTTTTGAAAGAGCATTGAAAAGAGAATAAAACAGAGCCTTTCTCTTTTTCTATCTGATTGCATAGTTCTACAAAAAAGAAAAAAAAAAAAAAAAAAGAAAAAAAAAGAACTGTCATTTTAACTTACAGCTCGAGAAATGCATGAAAAATTTTCAATTATTGTAGGAATTTATATATTTTGAAAGGGTATTAAAGGTGCAGTGAGTGGCATGCTCATATTTTAACTAGTGAATTAATCCAAACATCAAAAAATTACCTAATCACCTAAAACTTTTCTATGTAGCTTAACATAGAAATGTTTTTCCGTTCAGTTTTATTTTGACTTGCACCCAGTGAGAGTGCATTCTTTTTATTAGGGTAGATGCCACGAGGGGGTACAAATCGATTCATCAAAAAAATTAAGGAATATAATCAGTGATGTTAGTGCTTTAGGGGAAATTTTGCTGCTAAAATGATAAAAAAAATCTCTAGGGGAAAGATAGAGTCACTGGGGTGCAGAGCCAGACATGGTGGTACTACACTGGCAAAGGAGTGCAGAAGATATATGGATACAAGCAAATGAACCAATATCATGTAGGATACCATAAGGCTTTTCTTCTAGAGCCCCCTGGAACCCTTAGTTCTGCTGAAGGTTTGGCAAAACTATAGTTTAACAGGTTATGCTTACTCAGAAAGCACTTGAGCCAAATGAATAAAAATCTTAGGAAGGAGGTCACGGCTGAAATTTGTACATGAAAAGCCTTTTTTTATATGTCCACCTGCACTCCTTGCCTCCCTTCTTCATACTGTTTTATATAAGAAGTCAGGAAAATGCTGTCCCATAAAGCTTCAAAAATTGATTTGAAGTGCAACTAAGGTCCGGGAAGACATTTTTAACATTCACTGCTTCCTTACTCACCAGATTTGAAATTTTTTTTGCAAGTTGGTTCTAATTTTGATATAATATTAAAGTTTGACTTACAAACCAGATTAGATCTTGGGAACCACTTTTCCAAAACCTGCAGCTCATAAGAAGCAGATGCTCAAACAAAACTAAAAAATTACACAAAAGAAAATGGGATAACAAAAAAAACCTTCCCTGGCCCATATTTGGTTTTCATGCCCATCTCTGAAAGTTTCATTCAGCTATCTGCATTTCCTTGAAATATTAAAAAGCCATTAATTGTAATTTTACTAAGGTTTTCAAAGGTTAGTGGAACTGCAAGCACTTGAACTGTGAAAAGAAAAGTTGGAACAGTATTTATTGTATTGGGATTCTTTGATCTATGTAATGAATTATAACTGTTTTATGTAAATAATTTGTACATACAAGGGGAATAAGTTCTTCAGCAGTTTCAAGCCTTTAGACCAGCCTCCTCCTGCTGTTCTGGGTGAACGTTTGTCCACCTTTAACTCTCATGGTCTAAGGCTATTTTTACCTGCAAACCCAACATTAAGGCATGGTCTCTAAATAAAATTGAAAATCTCCTCATGAAAGCAAAGGATGCCAACTTCTCAGCAAATTGTCATAATCACATTACATAAGCTGAGGCACATTATGAAAATGTCTCTTGCAGCATAGTTATTTAGAGTCTCAGGTTTCAAAACACAACTAATTATATGAAAATATTGATATAAATGCAATAGTACTGAGCAGGCTCATTAAATAATTGATTAAATTCTATGAAGCGTTTTGGGTTGTAGTTTAATCTGTATAAACAAAAAGATTCAGAATTATACCAAATGAAACACTCAAGCGAGGTGAGAGCGTTTATTAAAGTACCAAGAACTTGGGCTTCTCCAACTGCAGTTCAGGCATGTGGATATTCTAGATATTTATTTCTACCTTGAAAACACCCTTCTGAAGATGCA
>JAQQPU010003043.1:0-29225 GCA_029168905.1 Artemia sp. Kazakhstan ARC1039 | reverse complement strand
ACAGATCAGTATCAATAAATAAATGAAACCCAAAACAAACAGAAATTAAAATAAGTCAAACTCAAAACGAGCAGAAATTAATCTGAGTAGGGTTCTAAACCCTATGCTTTCTAAAAGCCAGAATAAAATTTGTACCTTACTGAAAAAATTCTTTTAAATGTTTTCACTTTTATAACTTTAATAAACCAAAATTAATTAAGATTTTAAGTAATAAATATCAGCATATGTATATTAAACTGACAATTCACATTTTTTCAGTAAATTCATTTGATTTTTTTTCAGTAAAGTACAAATTATATTCTGGCTTTTAGAAAGCATAGGGTTTAGAACCCTATTCAGATTAATTTCTGCTCGTTTTGAGTTTGACTTATTTTAATTTCTGTTTGTTCTGGGTATCATTTATTTATTGTTACTGATTTGTGGTAGTTTTATGCTTGGTAAATTTTTTGATTTTATTTTTGTTCATTTTTGGTTCAATGGAATTCTTTACTTTTTTGAAAAACTTATTTTGTGCAAAATGTTTTTTTTTTTATTAATAAAAGATAGGAACGGGGCCACAATTAGTGATACGGAAAGAGTTGAAAGAAAGGATTTAAAAACAATAAGGCCCCAAGTGTGACAGTGTGGTAAAGAGTTTTTCAAATATGGTGGTTGTGAAGTTAGAGATAAATTACTAAAGGTTATGAATGTAATTTTTTTAAAAGAAGAATTGCCTAGCAATTTTTAGGAAGACTTTGATTAAGCCCCTCTATAAAAAAGGTGGCGAGTATGAGTGTGGTAATTATAAAGGAATTAGCTTGGTATTTTTAGGAATAAAATTTTAAGAGACGAATAGTGTGGTTTTAGGAAGGGGAGAGGATGCGTCGACCAAATTTTCACTCTTGATTAATAATTGAAAAGTGCCTGAGTCATCAAACCCCTCAAACCCTTTGGTCCTCAGTTTCATAGATTATGACCTAGCGTTCGATTCAGCTGATAGCAGAGCTTTAGCGAAGGTGTTAGTCTTGTAGGGTATACCAGATAAATACATTAAAGTAATTAATGATATGTAAAAGAAAAGTATTGCTCTGGTTGTGGTAGGAAATGAGGTTAGTACTTGGTTTTTGTATTAGATCAGGAGTTAAGCAGTTTGGTGTCCTATCCTCATTTATGTGAATCATTTTGATGGATTTTTTTCTAAGGACCACAACAAAGGCTATAGAAGAACAAGGAATCAAACAGGGAAGTAAAACTTAAGATTATGCTGATGATCTGAGAATCCTAGATGAAAATGTTAACAAATGAATGAATTTTTTGAGGTTTTGAGAGTTCAGGGATATAAGAATTAGTTTCAAATTAATGTTAAGATGACTAAGTCGCTAAGACTGGGAATAGGTGAAGGGGAATAGGTGATATTGGGTAATGAGAAGATCAATCAAGTGGGCAGCTTCGCATATCTGTTCGGTGAAGTCAACAAACCAAGATTAGAACATTGGGTGCTATATTGGTGACAGTGGTCAAGCATGGTTCCGAAGCGCCGGTTCTTCGAAAGACGGAGGAGGATTTGATTGATGTTTTCTAGAGAAATTGCCTATGGATTTTTTTGGGTACCCGACTGACAAACGATATCGCAGACAGTAAGCTGTACAAAAAATGTGGTTCAGTCACCGCTTTTTGGGAAAGAAAGCGGTGACTGAAAGATGGCTAGGGCACATTATTTGGATGAAGGATTATAGATTTTCAAATATTGTCCTTGTCACCCAACTGTCTAGGGTCAAACGAAAACCAAGTCTTCCCCCGAAGGGGGTGGGAGAATGTCGTGAGGACAGATTTAAAGGAATTGGAGACTTCTTCAGAGGGTGTGAAGAGGAAGGCTTTCATAGATTAGGATGGAGGAGGAGCGTATGTAGCTGTGCTGGCTTCAGGTGGCTTGGTGCTGCAGTGAGTTGTTAGTAGTAGTAGTAGCGATCACCATGCAGTTGGATTTTTTTTTATTTATTTTTTTTTATTGGTTCAATTTATAAAAGATAATAAGGCCTGTGTATTTTCTTGTATACTGCAGATAACATTATACCCAAGCTCTTGTCCAAGAACCCAACAATAGTCCGCAGTAGTTTCAAACTTGAATAACCGTACATTAGCCCAAATGCAGTTCTTGTCTGAAGGGTCAATATTCGCCAAATGATGGCCTGGTACTTGTTTCTAGAGAATGTGCTAGAGCAAATTGAATATTTAGAGTATTTGTTATGTTTTCTTTAGTTTCAAACAAAAAGTGAAACTTCTATAAATATTTAGTCTAGATGGATAATAATTTGTGCAGATTAATTAACTGCATTGACTGAGTTTCTACAGCAATTCTATGCCTGAATTTCGATTTAGCTAAGTTGAGTCAGCCCCAAAAACGAAAGCAATGCTCGTATAATAATTCCAAAACAAAATAAGTTTAGAAAAAAGAAGAAGACAGATTTTTAATTTGGTCTTATTTTCCAGGCTGGATTCAATTTGCGGTAAAAACAAAACATAAGCTACAAAATATTAAATTAGTAACAAAAAGCCGCATTGTTGAAAATTCAGCTTAAATTTTGCACTAATTTAGAAAGGAAAAACAAATAAGTAAAAAAGACGCATTGTTGAAAATTTAAAACAAATTTTGCGCAAACTTAAGAAGAAAAACGCCGTATTGCTGAAAATTTAGAATAAATTTTGTGCTAATTTAGAAAGGCATATCATTAATGTCTGTAATGATGTCCTACTTTAAAAGTGATAAAGAAAATCTTACTGGAAAGCTAGAAGAAGGAGAAATTATAAAAGAAGATTTAAATAAGCCCTTTTTCGTGGTTTTAATAAAATTTCTTTATTAAAAAACAACACTTAGACATAAAAAGAGAATTCAGTCCAAAGTGCATGAGTGTAGTACACTAGGAAAAATGCTCCTCTAAGCAATGAGACTGCGCATCGTCATTGGTACAATATTAGCAACTGTGAGCTTACTCATGTAACTTTGTTTAGTTCATCATTTGTATTACTGGATAGTTATTATCATATCAAGTTTTTCTTATAATTGTTTACCTATCTTACACAATTACAACATTAAGTAAGGGATTCAGTTTTAGCTAATTAAACCTAGAAGTCCATATCTAGAAAAGTTAGTATTTCTGGACTTCATCCAATTTAATACAAAATCTTCATAGTGTTATTATATACGCATCATGCTCTTATCAGTAAATACTTCAATCTCTTCAGGTTATCCAACCACAATCATTGGTAATGCAGCATTCTATTGTTCAACCAATGTCGATGCTTCAACAGCCAACAATACTTCATACTGGCATGGGTCCAAATGGCCAGCAATTATACATCATTCCATCTGAAAGCCAATCCCAAATCATTCAACCTATGATGCCTCTGCAGCAGCCAAACCCTGTCTTTCAGTATTTAGGAACCTTTCCAACATCCGTATTACCTACATTGAATCTTCAGACCCAAATGGCAACTCCACGACCAGTTAATGAAATTCAGCCAAACATGCCGGCATATGTCCTTCAGCCTGATGGTATGTATCCACTATTCAGTTTATTATTGTTTATCTACCTATATAGTTTGCTCTAAGCTTTTGTATTTTTTATACGTATCGTTAAACCAGGCATGCAGTGTGCACCAAGCGTTGCAAGATCTGAGGGAGGAGGTAAGAGGGCACAGGCGTGTATCTATGAGAGAAAGGGGGGCCGAAAGTTCACTAAGTTAACATTTTTCAGACTTCACAATTTTTTTTTCCAAAAATGTACTTGAAGAAATAATATTAGTATGTTACAACAAAGTAGATGTTGCATTGTTTAAATCGAAACTGGTACTACCATCCACCTGGTCTGGGTAGCAAAAACAAACAAGTCTCGGGATATTTTAATATCAATCAGTTGATAAAGAACAAATAAATCAATAGCAAATACATCAGAAAGGATTTAGCCCTTCTTAGAAACCTCTTAAAAAAGGAAATTCTTATTGAAATGCGAGGAAGTCCAGAACTGTTGGGAAAGAAATTAATATGTTAACCTCCATGGAATCAAAATAAGCATGAAAACACAAATCGTTTTACATTTTCTCTTTTTTGTCAGAGTTCCTAAATCTAATTGTGATGGGTTATAAACTGTCTGTCAAAGGTTTTACATGACTTTGTGTATCCTGCCCTAGGTATTGCTCCTCCAATTCTACCTCTGACGCCCATGAGCGTGTAGTGTGAACAAGATGATCCAGTTCATAATTCTTTATTTTCGGAGAAATCAATCTCTAATTGGACCCGTAATGTCAAATTTGTGTCGTTAAGAAAACCTTAGTTTGATATATTATCAAAAAGTAATTCATTAAAAACTAGTTTAGGAGTACATTGGGGTTCGCATACAATAGGATTGTAACTCAAAATTGTAGATTACTAGATTGCTCTTGTTGGAATCTTAGTCAATCGTAGAGATTTTGATTTGAGGATGAAGATTTGTCATTTTCTACTGTAATATAAGTTTTATCAAGTAATGTCAATGTACAGAGGACACTCAATATGAAAATTCATTCTTTGGATTGGTTCAGTGGAAACTTGCACGAATATATATATCTTAAAATTTAGGGCACATCGAGAATTCGATTTCTAATTAAAAAAAAAAGCCTCTATGGGCAGTTATATTGTTTTGGGTAGAAGATGGTGCCAAATTAATGAAAAAAGAAACGTGGCTGAACAATCGGTAGAAAATACATTAAATACATATGGCACCAAACCGCTTTCATATATGTTTAAGGCCGTACCCATTTTTTTTTTTCGGAGGGGGTTTTACTCAAAGATTTTTTTTTTGGGGGGGGGGAGGGTTACACACAAAAAAAACTCAAAAACGCATACAAAATTTGTTTATATCCATTTTTGTTGCGTGTTTACGAGTCAAAAAACATTTTGGGAGGGTTTCAAACCCCCCTAACCCCCCCCCCCTCGGGGTACGGCCTTGACTATGTTGCTATTTGTTGAAGATGCAGTTGTCTTTGGGAAACAAAGATTTCAAGTTGGAATTTTTACGGCCGGAAAGTGTTATCAAATTTAACTAATTAGTTTTGCTAATTTATTTTTACGGTTCAACGTGGCAACACTGACGACAATTTGACTTTTCCCTATAAACTTCATAATTTTGAAACAATCAATAGAAAAATCTTAGGAAGTCAGTAGACCTAACAGGGATCGAGGGGAGGAAACGTTTTTATTTTGATATCCTCGGTACTTTTGATAATTCCTAAAATGATTTACTGAACAAGATCAACAAATTTAAGACTCGGTTTAAACCCAGTCGGCCAAATTAGTAAATTAAGTAGAAATTGCATTAAGTAGAAAAAGGTCATTAAGTAGATATTGATATGGAAAACATATTAAAAAAAAACCAGTAAGATAAAACAGCCCAAATAAAATAAACATATTGAAAAGAGATAAATATATTAAAAGATAAATTTAAGAAAGCTCTTAATTAATCCCAATAATTAACAGCTGAAACAAATACTATTCTGAACTGTTAATTCCTTTCCATATTATTATAATTCTAAGTGAGTGTTTTGATTTTTTTTTTTTTTTAGTTTTTCTTGGAAGGTGAAATTTTATTGGGTTGTGAGGGAAGCCTATTTACTCAATTTATAAATTAGTTATTAGTTAATAAATAGCCTTGCCCGTTTTCTTTACTCCCGCCATTTACCCGTGCCCCAGCCATTTAAACATTTGCCTCTCAATTACTTGGACTATCTATCTTGGCTTTTTTCTGTCTACAATTAGCCATGTCTTGATGCAACCTAAACAGCCTACTGCAAAATACTTGATAACTTCAATAAGGCCCCGACCGAGTCCGTTGATTTTGAATTGAAGTTAACAAGTATTTTGCAGTAGGTCGTCAGGTTAGGTAATGAGAGAATTAAAGCGATAATTATAGTATCGGGAAACTAATTAGTGCTTTTAAGGCAAAGGTACTACAAAGCACCTCATTTTGGGATTAAAACTTGTCTTCTTAAAAAAAAAATAATCGTAAGGTAATTAAACTTTAAGAATAGTTTCAAGGGCTCTTTTTGAAACTGCTCTGACTTCATATTCATTTCCATCAGATAGACTATAATGAGAGAAAGCCCAATTTTGGTATGAACGAAAACCTAAAATGAAGTTATAATTGATCTGCTTTTTACGCTAAGTTTGACTTGTGCTTTCCTGGAAGCATTTTAGGCTGCTACAAATACGAGCAGCACTTGCACCAACAAAGGCCTAACAAAATACTGAGAGTATGATTCCGTGGCCCTAAGAATTACAAGAAATGTTAAAGTACAGAGTGTCCATAAAGCCTGGACTCAATATGAATCACAGATTCTACGAATAACGAGTGAATGTACCAAAATTGATGGCAATGCCGCCGAGTATTCCGCCGAGTCCATACAAGTTTGTTGAAATGTATTAAAATTTGCATTGTGAATGATGGAGATCATATTGAAAATGTTATTTTAATGAAAATATGGTGTTATTTAATGGATGATGTAATTTCAGTTATTATGTAATCGTAATTAATGCAGTTGATGAGGATGTTATTTAAAAAAATATAATGTAATTTCAAATAGACGTCATTGAACAATGAATTTTTAAAGCACCAGAAGCACTATAAAACGAAACCAGATTCTTTTAATTTGTTTAAATTAGGAGTTGGACCTCCATGTACGTCTGTAAATAGGAAAATCGGGAATTTTATTTGTAATGAAAATGACCTCCATGCGCAGTGGAGGTCACTGCGCATGCGGGTGCCAAGTTTAAAAATAAGAAAATATGTTTGGCAAAAGAAAAACACTGCTATAAATCTAAGCTATGGAGTAATATTGACATTATTGAAATTATTAAAGGTTAAAGACTTAAAATTATTTGTTAATCAACTTACCCACAAACCATATTTTTAGAAAAACTAATTGGACCACCCTGATGTGTTATATGCATCCCCTTAATTGACTATTGAAACGCCAATAGAATCCTTATTTTCTTCTGATTTAAAAATATCTCTGTTATTACTCTATCACCTTATTGATTGTTGTATTACTTAGTTCATAAGTTTATTATTCCAAATTAACAAATAAATAAATTAAACAACACTTTCGCGCTGAAGGAAACCTATGAGGGTTTGCGGCCGCGCGAAAGTCCATGTTAATACTTACTTATTAACTCGACGATTTACTTAAACCTCATCTATTTAATTAAAACTATTATAAATAAACCAAAAATAAATAAACTATAACCTATATATATGAAAAAATAGATAAATAAATAACTGAATTCAAATTAATAATTTATGAATAAAAATATAAAAAACTTGACGATCAATTGCGGATAAATCAGTGTTGTAAACGTTTGGTTGGGTCTATTTGTAAATAAGGAAAGTTTCCGCTTGTTTCTGTTCAAGTGTGACAACAAAGCAAGGAATTTACGCTTCGAAAAAATCTTAATAGTTGTGTAATAACCAAAAGAAAATAATCGAAAATCACCTAAGATGGAGGCAGAGGGTAACAAATATTTTCATTTTAATGTCTAAAGCTATATGTTAACTATATACCCCAAATATTCAACTATTTTGTATGTCCAGACTGAACGGACACCATGTTTATTGAAGAATGAGTTAGTTTGTTTTATAATATTATCACCAGAAATATCTCATTTAATGCATACTAAATGGGAGGCTGAAATTCATTCAATTTGCTTTCTCATTCATGACAATAAAATGTTAATGCTACCGCTATTTTTTGATCGCACAAATATGTTTGATATTGTCCTACAATTTTTTTGGATTATACAATGAAATATGATCAGTGTTTTTTTTTGTTCTTTTTTTCGTTTTTTTATGAAACAATTTTATATTTCTTTTCTTTAACAAAACCCTCATCTATTTTTAATCCCAATTATTACACCTGAGCTAGTTTACCTTGCCAAAAACTTTTGTTTACTCATATTGTTCTATTCATTGGCTGGTCCCAATCTAAAAATTCGTACCTATATTGTGTGACTGCCAAACCTGCCAATAAGAATTAAAAGTTAAGTAATAATGCTTATACATGTTGTCTGAAAATGCCATTTTTCCATTAAAAAGTACTTTTTGCTCAAAGAAAAGCTGTAAAAAACACAAGTTGTGCTGCTGAAGTGTCGGCATTTTGTCAAATTCTGTCAAATTCTGCTACTGGCAGCTTTGGAACTTTTTCCATACCTGCTTGCAATCTCTAGAGGTTTTGTTTGAATAGAGTAACTTGAGCGTGCTCATAAAGAGTTTGAAGTATTGTGAGAACTCGGGGTAAAATTTCCTTCCCTTGCGTGTTACCCTGGATTTTTTTGTGCAAGTCACAAAGAGCCAGTTGGAATCCCTCTAATGGTGATCCTGATATTATCACTCAACTTATTTTGAAATTCTTTCATTTATCAGAAGTTTTGTTACGGTATTTGTGCAAAAGCTATCAAATCTTGTACAAAGAGTTTGACTACGGAACTCGATTCCTCTTCCAAATGCGCATAATGCTGGTTTTGCACCAAAACTTCTTTTTTCAAAGGTAGTATATAACATCTTGACAAAGAAGGCAACAAAAAAGATAATGACTTTAACCCCCTAGGCTAAAAAAAGGGAGAGCAAAACAAAAGTGTATTCTGGAATTTTGTTGTAGGGAAGGGCCTGAGTTAGGAGCTTAGTTTTTTATTTCAGCTGAAAAAAACTTGCATTGTGCATTATTTTTTCTTTTTAACTATTTAATTGGGCAACAAATGATAGAAACCGTTTAAGCATGATCCTAATCCATCCCTAGGCCTGTATTTGTGGGTTTGGTACTCCCCCTTCCTCAAGCTCAATTTTTGCTCGGAATTTTCTAACAAAGGTATGCATAGATAGAAACGAAAGCTTCTTTTTTTTTATCATAAAATGGTGGAATTACATTCCTGTACTACATATCATTTGCACCTTTCAGGTACTCTGCTTCAAATACAGCATCAGCAATCTGCTATCCAAACGAAGGCTCTACCTCAGGCAGAATTAATCTTTCAAAATCCAAAAGGACCACTGATTCAATCTGTTTCTTCTGGAGAGAGTGAATTAATCCAACCAGGGTACAATGTTGGTACATCAAGAACACCTCAAGTTTATCCTAGTAAAACTCAAAAACATGGGTGCTCCACTTTCACCACCTCACAAAATATTAGTGTTAGTGATGTAAATAACAGCAGTATTAGCTATAGTAACGAAAGAAAGGAAAAACCGAATCGATTGTCATTTCAACCGTCCACTATAAACAAACCTGACTTTGCAGCAACTACGTGTCAGGATTTTGTTTCTCGGGCAGACGCATTTACTTTTTGTGCTAGTGAACCATCGTATAATCAGACTGGTGTGTGTAATCTAATCAGCAGTCTGCCATCAACTAGTCAAGTACAAAATGTTAGTAATCCAAGCACTGATCTATTACAGAGGGCTCTTGTAGAGTCTTCAACTTTTTCTGATGCTTTTGATGACTTTTTCTGTGATGATTCTATCTCTTGTGGTGATTTTAGTTCAAAAGGAAATGAAAATCAAGAAGCATTAACAAGCAACTTAAATGATACTCAAATTGTTCCTCAAATAGGGAATGATTTTAACAGTGTAGAAGATAGTGCTAAAATTATGCAAAAGTGTAATAATTCCAAGCGGCCGCTTTCATGTGATAATATTGTTTCTTCATCTTGTCCTGATAGCACTAGTGTACCAGATCCCATTGCTACTGCACCTCTACCCCTAGAAAACACCTCTAGTGATGTTACATCCCCTGTGCCATTAAGATGCAATACCACGTCTTTATCATCTGGATCCAGTGACTTAGCAGATAAAGTAGTAGATAAACCTATTCCAACAACTTCCCCTAAAATAAATGCTCAAAAAGAATCTGTTCAATCATCTTTGTTGTTTACTGATAAGCGTGTTTCCTTACCTTTGCCAAAAGACATACCGAAAGAAGTCACTAACAAAAAGAACACGGAGCCTGATCGGAAGAAACCTCGTCCAACCTATAGTTACTTGGAGTATGCGGCAAAAATGAAAGCATCGCAACAATTAAAGGCCACCAATAGTGAAAAACCAAGATACAAAATGGTGCTTCAAAAGGCTGGTGAAAAACCTGCCTACCAAGTGTCTCAAGCTGATTCATCTACGGATAGCAAAACTTGTGCTGATGTACAGAAGCAAGAGAGCAAAGAGAAGATAGATGCAGTGAAGCCAAGCACAGAGTCAAGAACAAAATCATTCCAGGTGACTTTTTTTTGTGTTCTTTTTAATCACTTGTGAACAAATAATTCAGTTTTTTTTGTCTCATTATGATGGAATGACACTACAAAAACATTTTAACCTAGACCACTCTGCTGGATTCAGTTTCTATGTTTGGTGGCGTCACAAGCTGTAAGATTTATTAACATATTTTACTATTTTGAGACATTATTGATCTCTAGGCACCCGTGAAAAAATTTCAATGCTGTCTTATGCATTCATTGTGAAAATTGATCCTTCGGTTCGAAGATCGAGAGGCATCACTTTATAATACTAAAATAAATTACTATTTTAAATGAGCAGTTGCAAAAAGATTTTTCTGCTTGCCGCAGCATTTTCATTATATTAATTTTGCAAAATTGTGATAGTTGCAATCTCTATGCTGATATTGACCAAGACAGCATGCATATCAAAGGCAGAATTAAAGGGGAGACAGAGGGGGCACTTACCCCGAGCGCAGGAATTTTAGGGGTGCAAAATTTTAAATAAACAATCTAACGATTTTGTAATTTTTTAATTTTATTCTATTAAAATAAAGTAGAGGGCGCAGTTGATTAAATTTTGTTATTCAATGGAAATTTTATTAAAAGTTGGCCTGAAGTTTTTTTGAAGACAGGGTGGGGAGCTGGGCACTAACCAAGATATGGCCTTGGCGCAAGAGAGGCCAGAATTGCCGCTAATGCCTATACACTATTGTTGTGCATAGCGTTTTCTAGTATCCTAAGTAGGAAAAATGCACTTGGCTAAATTTATAATATTTTTTTTATGTTAATAACGATTTGTTCACTTTAAAAGGGTACTGCAATTTATTAGCTGGATAGTAAACATTTCTTTTTTCAAGAAGAGCCCCTGTGTTGGAGTATTCGATTGAATAAGGATTCCTCTGTTCAGCTATAGTGAGCATATGATTGGAATTTCTACTTATAACAGGCTTTTGATGAATATGAAAAACTGCCTTATCATATAAGGCAAATATCTATTATATCAGAGTCATATATGAAGCTTCGTCGCACAGCTTCGATTTTACAAGTTAATGTAAGATAAAAAGTTCTAGGTTTTACGTTTTGGAATATACCTCACAACATTTTTATTTTAGAAAGAAAAACGTAAAATACGTTAAACGATTAAAGAATCCACATATCTGTAGCTTTGACTGGGGAAAAAATTGTCTCTATTCTAGAGCAACCTGAGTGATATCTTTATGTAATAGCCTCACCGAGTGAGACCATATTTTACTTTTCCTTCCTTTGCTTTTTACAGAACTCGATGTAGATCTTTTAAGCGGGTCTAGACGTTTCCCCTCCTCTGGATATTCCCCCCAGATTATTCCCGCCCCCTCTTCATTTTCCCCAAACCCAACCGATCAAAGTTTTGAGATAGTCATTTTGTTCAAAATAGTCCAAGGGTCAAATAAACATGCCTCCGGGTTTGACAACCGTCCTTTCAGCCGCCGGGTTTGACAACCATCCTTTCAGCCGCCGGGTTAAGGGGTTTAAGCCATACAAGTTCTCCATTATTAAGATATAAGGTTTTTATTGGAAGGTTGTTGGTATAAACTTTGGAGGGGGTAGATGCCTCAAAAAGTGCATTTTAATGCCAAAACAACCCAGCTCTCATTGAGCCTTTGGGTAAATACAGAATTAGTTCTAAGAAAGGGGCTGAGGGGGGGGAGTTAGAAATTGATATGTAATCCTTCTTGATTTCTGGGATCATGGAAATTGAAATTGCCCTTTTTCATAGTCGAAAGTGAGTGGACAGTAATTAACCCCCCTCGAACGCCCACCATTTCCCCAGAAACATTCAATCATAGTTTAGAGATAGCCATTTTGTTCAACATAGTTGAAAGTTCTGGAAATTATGTATTTAAGGATGACAAGCCCCCAGGGCAAAGGTTGTAAGTTCTGCCCTGGGGGCATATAAGGTTTTTTATAGATAGATTGTCGTAAAACTTTAAAAAGGGCCCATTAAATTGGAAATTGAGAGGGCTAGTGCCCTTTTTAATAGTCGAAAGTGATTGGAGGGTAACTAACCCTCCTCTCACGCCCACGATTCCTCCAAACACATCCAATCAAAATTTTCAGATAGCCATTTTGTTCAACGTAGTAGAAAGTTCTGGAAATTAGGTATTTGAGAATAACAACCCCCAGCCCTCAGGGCAAGGGTTGTAAGTTATGCCCTGGGTGCATATAAGGTTTTCATTGAAAGTGTTGTTGTAGAAACTTCAAAAGGGCTCATTTGATTGGAAATTGAAAGGGCTAGTGCCATTTTTAATAGTTGAAAGTGATTGGAGAGCGAATAACGCCCCTCTCACGCCCACCATTTCCCCAAACACATCCAATCAAAATTTTGATAGTAAAGATCGATGTAGGTATAATGTATTATTTTTTTTGTTGTTGTTGTTGTTGTTTAAACCAGGGCACTTCGTATCGAAGGAATTGTCTTGGTAACTTCGAAAAGGACTCAGTCAATTGAAAATAGAAAGGGCTGATGCCCTTTTTAATAGTCGAAAGTGATTGGAGGGCAACTAATCCCCCTCCCACGCCCACCCTCCCATTTGCCCATTATGTTTAAAAAGTAAATGTTGTCTTAAGATTAAATCAAAATTCACTGTGTTAATGCTAATTCCCAATAAGGTATCTCAGCAGTATCCCAAGAACGACTGAGGGTATTATGTTCAAACTTTCGGGGCTACTTCTACTCTTAAAATTTAACCAAATAAAAATAGCGTAAGTGTATCCAAGCTATCAAAGAAATTAAACAGATTTTTTTGCGAATGATATCAAGTTTTCCATTTCAGGTCAACAAGAGGAGGTATGAAACTAAATTAAACACAACTATTTGTTTCCAGATTTTTAAAAGGGTGTATGTTGTTAAAAATTACTGAAAATTTTTTTTTAGCGTACAAATAGTAGGTCAAACTATAAAGTCTTAAAAAAAGAAAAGATTTAAAGTATTATTTTCTTTTTCCCTGAAAAAACTGTCAATATAAAACGAACAGAAATTAATTAAAAAACTTTTTCCACAAAATAAGTTTTTCAAAGAAATGTAAAGAACTCCATTAAACCAAAATGAGCAAAAATAAAATCAAATAATCTACCAAGCGTGAAACTACCAAAAATCGACATCAATAAATAAATGAAACCCAAAACGAACAGAAATTACAATAAATAACCGAGTCAAACTCAAAACGAGCAGAAATTAACATAAGTTGGGCTCAAAACACCTATGCCTTCCCAAGGCCAGAACAAAATTTTCTCTTTACTGAAAAAAATACAAATGAATGTGCATTGTCAGTTTAATATACATATACTCATATTGAGGAATCAAAATGTTAATATTAGTTGATTTATTAAAGTTATAAAAGTAAAAACATTTATATTTTTTTTCAGGAAAGTGCAAATTTTGTTCTGGCCTTGGGAAGGCATAGGGGTTTTGATCCCAACTTATGTTAATTTCTGCTTGTTTTGAGTTTGACTCGGTTATTTATTGTAATTTCTGTTCGTTTTGGGTTTCACTTATTTATAGATGCTAATTTGTGGTAGTTTCACGCTTGGTAGATTGTTTGATTTTATTTTTGCTCATTTTTTGTTTAATGGATTTCTTTTTTTTTTTTTTGAATAACTTATTTTGTGGAAAAAGTTTTTTAAATTAATGAAAGTAAAAGGTAACATTAAACCCCAAAATTGGCAGGATTTATTCCACATTGGAGGGGGGACTGTCCCTTCCTCATCCCCAACCTCCCTCTCATGGTCCTAGAAACTTCGGAGGAGGCTCATTTGGACGAAAAATAAAGTTCTAGCCCTTTTTATTAAGTCAAAAGTGATAAGAGACCAAGCAGTCCCTTTCCTAAAACTATTTTTGATATCTGGTCCTTTTATTACTTCTAGGACATCCGATCGGTATTTTGAGCTACGTATTTTTTGCTTTAGCTGTGGCCACTCAGTTTTGTGTGGGGGGGGGAATTATCAATGTGAATAAAAGTATTTTTAAATGAATTTTTTAGAAGACATGCTGGTCTTCTCTACTTTTTTATTTGTTTACATTCAAAATCCTAGATTGAATCTTGACTTGATGCTTTGTAAGAATTTCTAAAAATGAAGATCAGCTCCAAAAATGACAAAAATGTTTTAGCGATAGTTTCAAGTTACTTCTTTTTTTCTAAAGTATGAATTTAACTGGGCATACACTAAAATGTTCTTAAGCCCACTCTCCACACTCAAAGGAATTGTATAGATTTCTTGTTTTTTTTTTTGTTTTGTTTTTTTTTCTATCAGATTATGAATACATTCGTATCACACCCAGCAATCCGTCTGGTTCATTGCGTTATCTCTACTGTTTATTCAATTTGTTTGATAAATTTGGCTTCTGAACGGTTCATGTGTTGTGTCTTTTTCATTTACATCTTTTCAGATTAAAACTATAGTTTTTGGTTGGTGTAGGCTAATCATGCTTCGGATTAAATGTTTTATGTCTTATCTTCCCTTTGCTTTCAGGTTAAAGCCAAGCTGTCCGTTCCTCCTGGTACTTCAGCTGATGTTTTTTCTGATGCGGATAAAAAGCTAGTAGCTCCTGTTGTTGAGAATTTTGCCAAGAAGCTAGCGCAAGTGCCGACGGTGGACGTTTCTAAACTAGAAAAGAAAAGTCCTCTCCCAGTACCTAAAGGCCCTCATATCGTTTACGAAGTGACATCTGCCGATGGGTTCTTCTGTAGGTCCCATGATATAAATGAGGTAATCATACATCGTCAACCATTGAAATGGAAGTCGTGCAATTCAATAGGCTTGTTCGTTCAGGTTATACCTTTAAAAGGGGGAGGGGGGGGGTAATATTATATGAATTTTTCAAGCAATAAAGGTTATAAAATCTGTATCAAATACATGGTTACACATTTAAAATAGTAAATTTCTAGTATTTTTTTGTGGAAAAGCATTAAAATAACAATTAGTTAAATACCGATTGTTTGTGCAGTATTAAGAAAACTTATTTGTAGCACGAATGCCCTCTGCAATGGGATTCAGTTTCTATATCCCCTTCCCTCAATAGATACACCTCTCCATGTAACCCGTGTATCTCAACCTAGACAGTTGAACATAAGACTATTTAAAATGACAAATATCTTAAGACCATGAAAATAACTTGAGGAAAAGATTGTTTTTAAAATCTAGGGGGAACATGCCCTCCCCCTCAATTAACGTCACTGCTGAATCCTGAGAAGTATAGATACATTTAAGAAGAATCTTTTCTTACAGAGAAGACTCCATAAGCTATTCAAATTTTTTAATAGATGTACTAACTATCATTTTTCTGTGTATCTTTTCCATCGACATCTTTTTATCCGTTTTGCGTAGCTCAAACACGGCTTGTTTTTGTGGATAGTAACGCGAAACGAGCACCTTTTTCTAAAACATCAAATTTCCCATAAGATTTCACATGAATGTATGAAGTTTTACAACTGCACTAAAAACTTCACCTTGTTTCCTAATGTAGTGCAGCTACAGCTCCTAACATTATTTTTTTTATTATTCAAAAAAAAAAAAAAAATAGAATTTTTTTTCCCTGCTTCTTCTCTCACGTGTTTACGATTTAAACAACAGGATAAGTGTTAACGTTTGTGGTAAGGAGGAAAATCCTCTGTTGTGGCATGTATCACAATATTCCTTTCAGAAACTAAAAAATAAGAAAGTGATACGAAATGTGTGCTGGTAAAAAAAAAACTTATGGTTCACAGAGGCCAAAACTATTCCCTATAGTTTCTACAAGGGAAGGAAAGGTCTGATAAAAAAAGAAAGAAGTTAAAAATTTGTGTTTATAAGGAAGTATGGGTAAAACTGTACCTTTTAATTGCATGTTGTAACTTGCAAACCTGATGTTCATAAAATCCAATAATGCTGTTCTAAAATTCAATAATGGTGTTCATCTAGAATGTTTTAATGCTGATAAGCTCTTACGAAGTGCATAAAGCGGAATTGAGGATTACCATAGGTCGTACGAAATTCTTTCGTGGGAAACGTAAGTTTTATTGTAATCTTTGTTCTTAGTTTTTGGATTAAAGATTTATGAATTTTTGTTCCACTCGTCCCTTAAAAATACAACACAAAAAGCTATCAAAATGCACAGAGAATAGCAAAATAATAATTAATAAGCATCTACATATTGTGCTATAGAATTTATCTTAACTAATTTGTAAATAAAAGAAATTGATACCTTTGTTTGTGAATATTTTATCAAGTCTGTTTTTGTGTATAGGTGTGGCGGCAAGTGCTGTTGGCCGTGCAAGAAGCTAGGAGAGCTCATAATATGCCCCAGGTGCCTAATTCAGACAAGTTTGAAAAGAATGGTCTCCGAATGACTGGAGTTAGTCATAAGGCTGTGCAGTATCTTGCTGAACAATTACAAGGTCAGTTAGCAAACAATTTTGAATATTACTTGATATGACCTTGTCTTTTCGTACTACTAATACTACTGTTAACAACTCTCTGCAGCACCAAGCCGCTTGAAGCCAACACAGCTGCGCATACTCCTCTACCCCAATCTAATCAAAGCTTCATATTTTACCCTCCCACTAATTTCCAGTTTCCTTTGTAGCCTTCCTTACGATCTCTTTTCATCCCAATTTTGGGTTTCCCTGCTTTACATTTGGCTCTAGAGGGAAGGCCGAAAAGAACGATCTTTGGCTCTAGAAGTGGGAACCATGTTTTTGGTACAGCTCGTTGTATGACATACGGTCAGTTAAATGGGTATCTAAAACCCAGTCTTCGATTTACTACTACTACTACTAACAACTCACCACAGCACCAAGCCACCTGAGGCCAACACAGCTGTATACGCCTCTCCTCCATCCCAGTCTATTCGAAGCTTGCCTCTTTGCACCCCCCAAGAAGTCCCAGTTTCCTTTATAGCCTTCCTTGCGATCTCTTCCCACCGCTATTCGGGGTTTCCCTGCTTTACATTTTGCCCTAGATGGAAGGCCGAAAAGAACGATCTTTGGCTCTAGAAGTGGGATCGAACCATATTCTTGGTACAGCTTGTTGTATGACATTCGGTCATTCAAATTGGTATTTAAAACCCAGTCTTCGATTTACTACTACTACTACTTACAACTCACCGCAGCACCAAGCCACCTGAGTCCAACACAGCTGTACACGCCTCTTCCATCCCAGGCTATTCAAAGCTTTCCTCTTCACATCTCCCCCTCCCCCTTTAAGAAGTCCCAGTTTCCTTTAATTCCTTTCTTACGGCCTTTTCCCATTCCATTCGGGAACGGTCTACTTTTCGTTTGGCCTTAGATGGATGGCTTGAAAGAACGAGTATTGACAATGTGATATCCTCCATCTGCAGGACCTGTCCTAGCCACCTCAAGCTTCCTCTCATTATAGCACTAGAAATTGGCATGTCAGTCATCAAAACGAATTATCAGAACAGGATTATTCCGATCTGTTTCATAAGATTTTTTAAAAATGGACATAAATAAAAAGACTATATTTTTTTAGGATAAAGAAATAAATAGGCAGCTTTTAAATGTAATGTAAATGTAGTAGTGTAAGCTATTTCTCAAAGTATATTTACGTTTTTAGAGCTACAAGGTATTTAGGGGACAAGGATAAACAAATTAAATGGAAAACATAAATCAGTCATTAAAAAGAAAAAAAAATCTCAAATATTTTCTATTTTGGGGGGAAGGAGTGTACGAATTAAGAAAAACTCATAAAAGATGCTTGCACCGATTCAATTTGCATATTATAGTTTGTCACTCGCTTGCTCTCTCTCTTTCTTTTCCTCCTCCCTCTCTGCCTCTCTCACTTTTATCCCTGCTTTCTCTGTTTCGAATACATGGTATCGTCGTGGCAAAAATGAAAGGCTACATCTAAAATTTTACAATTCTTCATTATAGTGAAAGTAAGAGTTTTAATATTTTCATGGGAATAGCTTTTATTTGCAGATTTAAATGGCAGAAATCTAAAAATCTGTTTTTGTGACCAAGGGAGCTTCGTTTTCGTATAAATTGCATAATTTATTTTGATAGTCTTTGAGCAAAAGGCTCTGAAGCCTTTTTGTCTCAGTAGTCTTTCCAACGTTACTTGAAGAGAATATTCTGCTATAAACGCAACCAACAGTTTACAATCCACGGGAGATATCTTTTTTGTGATTTTTTTTTTCAGGCATTAAGATACTGAGTAGTTTACACTTTAGTGTTTGTATTATTGAAAATAAATAATCATCAATTACAATTTAATGCTCGGACTTCTTATTGGGGTTTCAGTTTTGAGTCTATCTGTTTGAAATGCATTAGCTTCGGCTTCTCTAAGATTAGTGTAATATTTTGTTTGAAATTATTTTGTGCATACTTCTTTTTCCGCCTTCTCATCTTGAACATCAAAACCAGCAAAAGTAACTCAGTATTCTTGTTACCAAAAGACATAACTAACCTCAAATACGAATATATTTTAGCTTTAGATAAACTAACAAAAATTGACTTAAAAATTTAATTAAAACTATTAATAATTATGAATTAATATGAAATCATGGTTGCCGATGCTAGTGTTTGTCTATATTAAGGATTTGATTTTGAATGTGGATTGTGAGTTGAACTTGGTTTCTCATTTTCTCTTTATCTTGAGTATTTTTGTTTGTATTATTATTTTTTTTTCATTACTTTTATATTATTACTTAGTGTTGATTTTTGAGTTGAACTCACTTTGTAGGAACCTTCTGTAAATATTTTCTTTTCCGTTCTATCATGTATTATAATGTTAATTTGTCATGCACTGAATTTAGCATGAAAATTAAAATTACTTGACTTTGTTTTAGACCCTAATAGTAGTTCCTATGTAATATCTAAACGGTCAAACATCTTGCTGAAAACTCCAAATAGTTTGTGTCCTCTTTAAAAGTAAGATAAAATGCAGTATTTTATTCGGTACTTGTCTGTTATAGCGCCTTTGTTAAGTTCTTCATCCATTGGCGTATTGTAGAACCGGTTTCTTCATTAGTTTCTTTCAGCTTAGCGTGAGACAAGACAAAGAGAAGTGACAGAATAGATGGGAAATATAAAGTTGGGCTATATATTTGCATATTGGGGGGGGGCTGGAGGTAAAGTATTTGGACAGTATGTAGTTAAAAAACAATTTGTACTTTATAATATGCAGAATAATTATACCTAACACATTTTGCATGCAGATCCGCTATACTTTACCCCCACCCCTCCTAATGTGCAAATATATAGCCCAAATTTGTTTCTAAAGTATTATATTTGCATCATATTTTGTGATGTTTCATTAGGATTAGTCAGAAAAACAAGTTCTACTTAGCTGAAGAACTTAACATAGGCACTATAACAGACAAGTACCTATTATTCTAATTTTTTCTTCCTTATTTTCCTTTTAGCCCTTAATCTCTTCTTTTTTTTTAAGTTAAACCTATTGGTTCACTTTATAGGGGCGAAAAAATGCTTGAATCACAAATTTAAATACCATTCTCCAGAAAAGGAAGAGTCCTTTGTGGAGAATAAGTATGGGTGCGCTCGTTCTCAACCCTATCTAAGCCGAAATCCACATGACATGTTTGGATGGTTGACGTCCCAGCACCGACCCAAACCACCTCCACCTCCCAACTATCTAGTTGAAGATGCTCAAGCAACTGTCTCAAGGTAAACACTTGCGTTTGGTTGTTCTAGTCCAGTTTTGCATAGACATAGAGAGTACTTACCAAATAGAAAGTATGTAGCTCTGTTTCTTTTCTTTTCTTTTTTAAACTTTACGCGAAAACAAGGCTGGAATATTGTTATCGCTTGTGTCTCTAGTATTTTTTTTTTCTAATTTGCTTTCACTAATCTAAAGCCTTTGCTCATATTTTGTCAGGACTCCCTTCTTTGGAAAAACTTCGAAAATAGTGCCAAAAATAGGCAAATTATGTGGATAATTTAAGAAATTGCAGAAAAAATATAAGAATCTTGGAGTTTTAAAGGGCCCATTCCCCTTCAGACATGCCTTAAGGTAGCATATTTGTAAGAACACAGAAAGTATTTGTCAAATATTCAAGGGCGTATCCAAGATTTTATTTGGGGGGGGGGAGAGGTTTACAAAAAAACTTTGAAAAAACGCATCAAGGATTTGTTTATGTGCATTTGTATTACGTTTTTACGGGTCGGGCCAAAATTTTGGGTGAGGGGGTTCAAACCTGCTCTCCCCCACCCCTGGACATGACCTTGTGAATATTATATAAACTGCGTAAGTGCGAGGGCAAAATTGAGCGTAGCTAAAACAACAATTTAATTGACTGGTACAATCTTGTCTTTGTTATGGCTTTTTCAGGCGAAGTTGCCCCTGCGCCCCTGCTTTGACATATTATAAAAGCCGTTTTTAAAAATTTTGGGTGTGTTTTTATTATATTTTCTCTCTCATGTTTTCTTTTAGCTTTGTACTGAGCTGAAAATAAAAGAACCAATTTTGTCAAAAAGATATAATAAGTATTTGGGTTTAGATTTTCTTTTAAAGTAGCCTATGTTCTTGATGCTTAACCAATCCTAGTTATAATGCTAAAGCCATTTCCTATTTAATAGTCTTTGAATATGTTTACAAATCACTATTTTTCAGATAATAAATATGAATAAAGAACACGTAACATGAGACTTTATTTAAAATTCGATGTGCTTCGTCATAAGCTTTTTATGCCTCTCAGGAATTGCTTCAATTTATTTCCCTGCGCGATGGTAGAAATAACTTCATGCCTTTCCAGTTTTCTTTGGTTTTGTAGATTGACGTCGATTCTTTTGTTGATTGAATAACTTTTCTGACAATCTAATTTTATGGTTTCCTAGGATTTGAGATATTAGATAAACATTTTTCATTGCAATGTTCGCCTCTCTTTTTGTCTCTGTCATGGGGGATCCCGCTTACCCTCCTGAAATCCCAAAATTTGTGTTTTTGTTATTGTCCCCCCCCCCCCCAAAAAAAAAATTGTATGTTTGCCTGCGTCGCATATTTACTGTTTTTGGTCGAGGTGTATCTCAACTTCTTCATTCGCCTGAATCTTCTAATGTCTCCAACACTCACTCAGTGCCTAAGACCCCTGAATCTTTGACGCACGATGCTCTCATTGGTCTGCATGGGATGGGATGGTTTCCAGCACAAACAAAGAAAAACTGCTCTTTTTGATAAATTCTTTGGATAAAATTTTAATAAATTAGTCAAGAAAAAACAACAAAAAGAAACAAAAAGAATATGTATCTTTGACTGACTCTTTGATGAATCAGTCTTTGGTTGTGTAGCTTAAACCTGCTTCTTGTTGGTACAATTTAAACACATAATGTAGTTTCAATACCAATCACTGCCAAAGTTTGACATTCCCCAAAATTCTGGAGAAGATCAGTTGATGTGAATCATACGGGGCTTGAGAAACTGCAACCAAATTTGATATGTATACTGAATGGTAAATGAAGCCTCACGTTACACGTCCTTTTTCATAGTCAATTTTTTAAAGCATCGATTCATAAATACACCGGAGCATTCTTAAAATGGAGTAACTTTTCAGTTACTCTGTGTACCAAATTAAACGGTAGTTTTTCGAAGTTCTTTTGTGTAATGCTGTACTGCCAGTGCTGCTGATAATTTTTTATTTTATCAAACCTCTGTTAACGTGCTCCTTTTATTTTTCCTTTTATGGAATTTTTCATACTCTACCCTGTTTGAGGTTTGAATTTGTCTTTTTTTGTAATCTTTAATTATAATTATTTTTAATCTCAATTTTAATGTTTAAATTCAATCGTTTTTTCGTTTTGATTTTTAGTTAAGAGCCTTGTTAAAGCGATAAGAATTCGAGTCTCTTCAATGTCTAGCTTTCCCTAACTTACTTAGAAAAAACTTCCTTTTTCTTTTACGTGCTGCACTAGACGTTTTTTTAAAGATAAATTTTCTTCATAATTAGTTAAGCATACAACGCATCAATCCCCCAAACGTTCCTGCGCTGGTAAATGAGGGGGAGACATGCAATCCATTAAGGCATTAAATAAAAAAGATTATAAGGATGATAACATTGCTCACAAAAAAAAAATTAACACAAGTAAAATTGAATAGATTAAATAAATAAGTAGACTTCAATCTAGTACTATGGATAGCAGTAACACTTTACTGGCAGTGGGTATAGCAGGCTCTTAGGCATCTAGCTTTATTTTATGTAAGGCCAACTTCATTTATGAAGTCATAGCCCACCTCATTTATCTGTAGTAATCTTGGAAATTGTGGGATGTGATAAGAAATCTCGGCAAGTGGAAAGCGTGGACCGTGATAATATTTTAGTGACGAAATTTCTTATTGCAATAGTCATTAATCCTGATATAAGCCTCATAAGATGACTACGTGGTATTAGTTGCGGACGATAACATGGCTATCTCAATATTCTTGTGTACATTAATAAGAAGAATAAAAACAACATGCATTTTTCCATAGCCTCAAATTTAAAGTTTAGTCGAGAAAAATTCATAGTAAAAGACAAACTACGTTAAAAAAGATTATAATTTACTTATACATTTAATTTAAAATATAAGCTTCGGGAGAGTAAGCCCTGTTTAGCAGTACTTAAAATGGGTGTATCTATACAACTTCTTTGTATTAATTATGAGACACCAGCTTACTGTATTCTTGCGCTATCCCCTTTCAAAAATACATATTTTTATAAGGTTCGTGAAAACTACTGATCCAAGCCACGCGGTTAAAAATAAAAACAATATTCAATATGATTATAATTTTGTTCCTCCCATTAGTTATGACTTGCCGCTTCGTTGCTCACCTGTAATGTGTTACTCGGTTTATAGATCCTCCACAAGAATAACTGCCATATTTTCCTCCAGTCATGCCTACAGAGGGGTGAGGGGTCCCTTGTGGAATTGAAATGAAACATTTACGCTAAAATAACTAAAAAATAGTACCAGTCAATCCCCATCGACCATTATTTCATACATAATAATCCCTAGTACGGAAATGAAACATTTAAGCTAAAATAACAAAAAATAGTACCAGCCAATCCCCATCGAACATTATTTCCCTAGTATGGAAATTGTGTCCTAGCCCCTCCCTCTAATGGCGATATATAGCCCTAGGGTATATACAAAGTTTTGCTGATTCTGTTTTTCATAATTTATTTATTGACATTCTTTTTCGCTCTATGAACCAGCTGTTGATGAGCAAGCAAAAAATAATTCAAACCAACAGAATCAGGAAGTTCTCTATTTGGCCTAGGGCTGTATGTGGCCCTATCAGGGGAGGGTGGCTAGTTTGCAAATTCGTGGTAGTGACAAATATATTCGGGAGGGGTGTTAAATGATACTATTGCTTTGTTTTATAGTCTTTAGCTCAAAAAGGGCCACTCACAAGATTGTTACCATTTAAAGTAACCAATGAACTAATTGCAGGATTTTTTTTTATTAAAAAAAAAAAAAAAAAACTCTGGTTGTCCAGAAGCATTTTTCAACACGTAACGTATTGATGCAATATGCTAATTCCTTTATCATTGATGTTTTATCTGTTTGGAACGCAAATTTCATTCAAATGTCACCTCTGTCGTACGTACTTTACCCATAAAATCTTATCGCAGCCGCATATTTGACAGGATTTCTTATTCCCGTTTGATGTCTTACTTCCGTGGTGAGAAATATTCTTTTGCAGTAGAGAGTCTAGTAATCGTTTCACTCAGCGAGCCAATCCACCGTGGAACGGTCTGTGAGCAGTTTTGAGAAAGGCTTTGATAGAGATTGATCCGGTGGCAGCTGGCGGATGTCTCCGATTCAGTGCCAAGCTCATCATCAGAGCTATTTACACTGATATTTCTACAGGATAGATTATTTATATTATCATGCAGAAGAGGGATGAAGGTGAATGATACATTTTAGAAAATACTACAGATGAATCAGACGCATTATGGCTTCACTAAAAGTGCCTATTAACCTGCTATATCTCCTGCCACAATAATTACTATGTTACCCTTAATACTTCTTGTGGTTCTTGAAGCCCCTCCCCCTTGATTTTGAACAAAACCTTTTCTGTATCTTCATTTTTTAATTGAAAAAGCCTCTCCCCCCTTAGATTTTGAAAAAAATAACTTCTATATCCATTAAAAAAAAAAAAAAAACTCTTTGCCCCCCCCCCTTCCATTTTTGTAAATTGGTACGACTGCTCGGGATGTATATTGACGGGAATTACTTTTCGAATATCCCTCGTGTAAATACAAGCTCCATCCTCAGGTGGATAAGTGATTTCGTTTAATTGTTTGGTATTTTACGTTCTTATGTTTACTTAACTCTAATACGTAAATGAATATCCTTCTTCTTTTTTCTATTCATTGCTTGAATTTAACGTTCTTTTAGGAGACTGGCTGTCAGCATTAACAACGACCTACCGATGTCAATGAGATATAGACAGTTGCGGCAAACAGTCAAAGATATAGTGGGAGTTTTCAGGTATTTCGCTTATACAATTTTTTCATCCATTTCGTTTTTTTCCTCTTTGAATAATTCTATGCTCTGAAGTGGGTATTAGATGTGTTTCATAAGAAAACCACGCTTACATCTAGATGCAAATATTGGAGTGCTGGTAATGCCGTACCCAGGGATAAGGGGGGGGGGGTGTTACCGGGCTTAAACCCCTGAAATTTTTCCTCGACTCGTAAAAACGCAATAAAAATGCATATAAAACAAGCTTTGGAGGCGTTTTTTAAAGTTTTTTTGTACCGCCCCAAAAAAAAATCCTGGATATGCCCTTGATTACTGGTTTATGTTTTTGCCTTATTTCGCCGTTATTTGTTTTATAATAGACGAGTGTCAAATAATGAAGCCAAGATTTACGTTCGGGGGTAAACTGTAGAATTAGAAAATACATAAAAGGCCAACTAGGTATTGTGTTCTGGAACTTGCTTTTGGGTTTTCTGATACTGAAAGATTTTGGTAGCTATTAAGTGCCTGTGTTTCTCCAATTTTATCAATTGCTGAAAATTTTTGTTTCAGAAAAGCCGAAATCGAGTTCCAAAGTTCGGGATTAAGGAATGTGAAAATCAAACCGTTAATTTCTCTATGAAGTATGAAACAAAAGGAGGAAATTGTCTGTTTGTATTCTTAACTTACTGTCGTGCGCAAAACAATAGGACGTATCTCTCATTTTTCATAATGTTACAGGAGTTTTAAGATAACTCTTTTAACTTTTTGGGGGGCAAGGTTATTTTAGCAAAAAATATATAATTACTTAATAAAGTGGCTGCATTTTGATATTTAGAATTATAATTAATAGTCTTTGAGGTCGAGTTTGTTAAAAAAAAATATTTATACCAATTATGGCTCGTCTCCCCTCCTTCCTATGAAACAAATATGTCTACGACTGAGGCTTGCGAAGAAAGTTTTCGAATTAAATCCTTGTCACTTTCGTAACCTGTTAAAGAAAAAAGTGAAATGAGCCGTTTCGTTATAGGAATGACGTGAGGATGTCTTCTATTAGTTTGATTCTTGTTGAGCTTTTTACGACGCATCCATGAGAGCCAAATTTCAAAGCCTTCAATTAAGATGTAAGAAGCAAACGTGAAACAAGCGAATCTTTATTCGGCCAATCACACGACGCTCATAAATTTGCTTTTACATAGTCAAAAGTTTACAAAGTCTATAAAGCTATTTAGCTTGCTTCTGCGGCTCTCGGAAAGCAGTTGTTGGTTGCTTGATCATTCCTGTGAAGCCAACGAAGTTGACCTATAGTAGAAGGTATTTGAGGCTGGATGTTCACATACAAAAAATGTAGAATGTTGATGCTGAATAATACAATTGTCAGAGAGAAGTAAACTGAACCTGTGTAAACATCTGAAAGAAAGTGATATTTTATTATTGAATTATTTGAAATAACTGTACACGCTTGAACGTGCTTCTCTTCCATCCCATTCCACGCAGAGCTCCGTTCTCTACTCCTTCTCATGAAGCTCTCACTTTTTATATCTTTTTTTTATAGCCTCCTTCCATCCCATTCAAGAACGTCCTGTTTTTCTGCTTGGCCCAGCTGGAGGCGCACACTTTTTGAAAGCCTAAACTCTGTAACAGGGTCGTATCCAAGATTTTTGGGGGGGGGGGGGTCACAAAAAAAACTTGAAAATACACCAAGAATTTGTTTATATTCATTTTTGTAACGTTGTTCCGAGTCAGACAGACATTTCGGGGAGGGGGGGGGGTTAACCTCCTACCTCCCCCTTCTGAATACGACTTTAGTCTGTGAACATTTGAGCGTCTTAACCGTTTTGTACTATTTACCTGTACAGTTGGATCGACCTTACTTTTGTATCACATCTCGTTTGATATTCAGTCACTCAAACGAGTTCTTGAAAACATCCATAGAAATTCCTCTGGGTAAGATTTAGCTTATCTTTTTCGATTATTTGAAGCTTCCAAGTTTCAGAATCCTGCCACTGTCATTACCCTAGCCCCTAGTAGAATATCCTTAATTTTAAGACTTACCTTTCTATTCTTTCAGTTTTCATCAACGGCGAAAAAATACACACTATATCTTGGCTATTCTAGTTATTAGACGTTCAATACGTCCATTTTCCACACCATTAATACTACCTTGGCCTCAATCTTTTCGGTTGATCCAACATTCTTTGTTCCCGTACGTTTCTCATTTAAGAGACGTAGTCTTCCCAACCCTTTAACTATTCTTACACCTTGGGGTCGAAGTCCGAACAAAATAGGTTCCTACCTTAACCTCAGCAATATTACTTTCGTACACTACTTATCTAGTATGCCATATAATCACGCCTGCGCACTTTGCTGGTAGGGTAGTACACCTATGGGACTCACCTGAGTTTCGTCTAAAGGAGACTCCCTCTCCAGTGGCTGACATCAATTCTCGAGAATTTATGAGGGGGGCAAATCTATTTTTCAATATCTTTGGGGAGGGGGAAAATTTGTCATTTTTCATTGAAAATATCAAAATAGGACATTTTTAAATGAAAATACACCAAAAAAGGTACTTTCCGAAATCTAGAGGGGTTGCATTAAAATTTTTAGGGTGAAGGCAAAGAACCCCTCCCCTGTCCTCCAATTGACGTTACTACCCCTCATATCAAAAAGTAAAACATTAATAGTCTAAAAGGGTACTTTTTTGATACCTCCCCTAGGACTTATGATATTGATTCCACCCACCCCAAAAGATTGAACCTTGCTGCATCTATTCATGCATCGATAAAACCTTCGCCGAAGCTTTTCTATCTACTTAATAGAATGTGTGTTCACAAACTATACAACTTGGGAATAAAGGGTTCTGAAACTGCACTTCGTTTTTTATAGCTACTCTGTTCTTTCCTGAAACTGTCACTTATTTACCTCTAAGTCGAAGAATTTAAGATAAGTAGATAATATTACAAAAACAATGACAAATCAAACAAAGCAACCATTTGCGGAAAAAAAACACCCACATAAGAACAACACAGTAGACCTAGAAAAATATGACCAAAAATTAAGCGCTGATTATATTCTGGAAAAGGGGGAAAAGGCTATTGATGGAGAGAATATCCTTAGATGTACGGTAGAAATTACCAGTTTTATACTTAGCTATTTTTAACTAATTTTTTAAATCCCTTTCATCAATGGTTTCCGTGAGGACACGGATTCGAGTGCTGGTGTCGTCTGACCGACCGTGTTTCAACCAGTAGGCTATACAAAAAGTATGGTTCAATCCCGCTTTCTACGGCTATAATGAAAGAAAGGGTGAGATGGCTAGGGCACGTGTTTCGAATGAAGAATGACAGATTGCCAAAGATTGTCCTTTTCGACCAACCGGTTTTGGCTAAACAGAAAGCAGGTCGTCCTCAGTTCGATCGGAAGAACGTCATAAGGAAAGATGTAAGGAAAATGAAAACTTTCTGGGAGGGTGTAAAGAGGGAGGCTTTGAATAAATTGGGATAGAGGAGGAGTGTGCATAGCTGTGTTGGCCTCAGACGGCCTGGTGCTGCGTTGAGTTGTTAGTAGTAGCAAAAACTGAAAAAAAAATAATCGTAGATTCTAAAATTACGACAACGATGACAGGGTTGAAGAACATACGGTAGGGCCACTGCACTAAAAAGGAAAAATTAAAGTATCAACGATAAATACCACGTGGTCGTGTTACGAACTCAAATGCTGTTCTAATTTTTTCCTAAATATGAAAAGCTAGCGTCGTCGTCGTATCTCGAGCTTTGAGCTATTGATTTCAGTTTTCCTTAAATCAATAAATACTTCACCTTTCTCAAAGATTTTTTTTATAGTTTTCACTCTTACATGTCTAATTTCATATCCACCCTGTTTCAAAAGCTCATTTGCCATGTCCTGAGCCTTGCTGTTTGTCAGCACTTTTGATACCTTCTATTATTCTAGCCAGTAAATGCTGATTCACTTCAAAACTATATTCCATCTTTCTTACAACTGAATTGCAGCTTAAATTTCGAACCTCTTTGCTCCTTAACGCTTTTTCTTCACCCCAATCAACGCAATCGACATTTAAGACATTCAAATACATTCTTAGACCACACTGGCTATACATGACAAATGAAACTCAGAGAGGAGAGAAAGTAACAAAATGAAAAATAAAATCAAAAAGGGTGAAAAAACGAGGATTTTGTCAGCCAGCGAACCATGAAGATGACAAAATATAAGCAAATATTTCGACAAGGACCTCCGCCAAGTCGTCCTCAGTGCTAAACAAAAAAGAAAAAAAAACGAAAATCTAACCTTTCGAAGTTTACTATACAAAGACAGAACAGACACTGAATAAATAACCAGGCAGGAATCAATGAAAATGAATTTACCAAGATGATTGGGCAAGGATCTTTCGTCTTGCAATAGTTTTAGCTGGTCTACAATTTCGATTTTCATTAGATATGAAAATAGGTTCTTTTAAGTTTTTTCGGGTGAAAATATTGATTGAGTCCTTCAAGATTAAACTG
>JAQQPU010003042.1:44266-62321 GCA_029168905.1 Artemia sp. Kazakhstan ARC1039 | reverse complement strand
TTAACCTAAATTAACCTAACTTTTTACTTGTCTCTCTCACTATGCATTTGTTTCTGAGTGGTTGTGCTGCAATGTATAAGTAGAGTTGTAAAGGAATGATCACTCTAAGTTAACCTAAATGAAACTAAATATTGCATGTCTCTCTCACTATGATGGTGGGTTTGAGTGGGTGGACTGTCATCTATGGCTAAAAGTGAAAAAAAATGTAAGATGCTAAACTAAAACTCTAAAATAATAATCTAATCTAAAACTCAATGCTAAAACTAAACTAAACTAAAACTGAAAACTAAACTGAAACTCTAAACTAAATATCTAAACTCTAAATAAAACTCTAAATTTAAACTCTAAACTAAAACTCTTAACTAAAATTACACTAAAACTCTTAACTAAAACTAAACTGAAGCTCTTGACTAAAACTAAACTAAAACTAAACCTCTAACTAAAACTAAGCTAAAACTCTAAACTAAAACTAAACTAAAACTCTAAACTAAAACTCTAAACTAAAACTTCAAATTAAAACTCTAAGCTAAAACTCTAAACTAATTCTCTAAACTAAAAATCTAATGTAAAACTCTAAATTAAAACTCTAAACTAAAACTCTAAACTAAAACTAAACAAAAACTCTAAGCAAAACTTTAAATTAAAAGCTAAAACTCTAAACTAAAACTCTAAGCTAAAACTCTAAACTAAACTAAACTAATACTTTAAACTAAAGCTCTAAAGCTAAATATCTAAGCCAAAACTTTAAACTAATACTCTAAATTAAAACTCTAAATTAAAACTAAACTAAATCTCTAAGTAAAACTCTGAACTATAACTCTAAACTGAAACTAAACTAAACTAAAACTCTAAACTAAAACTAAACTAAACTAAAACTCTAAACAAAAACTAAAGTATAACCTTTAAATAAAACTAACCTAAAACTAAACTAAAATTCTAGCCAAAATTCTAAACTAAAATTTTTAACTAAATCCAAACTACAACTCATACAATCCACTCACCAATTAAGATCATTCTCACCCTTATTATTCAATCATCAATTAAGATCATTCATACACTCCAATTCGCAAATGCTATATCTTTTTTTCGAAAATAGAGTTATTTTTTGGTAAATGATTTAACACCATATGCCATCAATTCTAGACAAGATGTAAGGTACCTTCAACCTAGAGGTTATTAGTGTTTGACTATTTTTGAGTCAGAATTATGCACGGCTTGGCTGTATCTTTAATTAAAACATTATTCATAGGAAAAAACATGATTATCTAACCCTACAAATGAAACCGATATTTTTTTTCTTTTTACAGAAGGCTCAATAAACCTTTGAATACTCAATTTGACGACCTCAAGTTCTGACTATTGAACCTAGAAAAACGTAAAAAAAATGGGTTTCACCTCGGAAACCTGTCTGGTAACTCATGTATCGTTCATAGTAATAGGTGACTGACCGTGGTAAGCCATGTATCCGTGAAACTGCGCATATATTCTTGTGTAATTCCTTGTATCCCTGAAACCTTATATATACACAATACTCACCAATACTAATACCACACTACTCCATTTACACTATTGAGGGGAAATTTAAACCAAACTAAAAGACGCTATAATTTCAAGAAGTACATGAACGTACAGGTTATCAAAAGGACATATCAGGATTGCCGTAGCAATGTCTATTTGTATGAAGTTGAAACTTCCAAGACCTGTTGAGAGGGATGTTCTACTGACCAAAAGGTAATTTGCTAATGGTACTGCTGTTAGTAGTGCTACCACTATTCAATACTTTTATAAGTAATATCAATACTACTACTTTGACTACTATTACAACTATGCCTAATGATATAAAGGTCAAAGTTTCACAGAATTATGAGGGGGGGGGGGTTAAATGAATAAAAACAAACCGTTTTCATACAGATTTCAAAAGGGTGTAACAGTAATATCTTAGGAACACATTGGTGTTTAAAGTGTAAACTAACAGGACTTGTTGCGAGGCATGTTAAACTAACCAATAGAAAATATTTGCATCCTAATGCTACTGCTTCTATTCATACTACTACTACTGTTACTATTATTACTACGTCAATTACTTCTACTGCCACTAAAACTTAAGCTACTAATATTAAATCTACTGCTACTACTACTACTACTATTAAAACTAGGGATATTGAGGCGAAAAATTTGGGATATATAGAAACTGAATGGAACTAATTCGAAGAACACTTTGCCCACACAGCGGACGCATCAGAAATGCTTCAGGAACGGATGGTGGTTTTAGGCTAAAACTGTCAACATGTGCTGAAGGGGATGTTTAGGAAACCAAAGGTGCTATGTGCATACTGCCACTAATGCTGCTAAAACTATTGCTACTGCCCAAGGTAAGGATATTAAGGTGAAGCTTCAAAGAAATATTTGGGCGGATGTTGAACTAAATCAAAACTGTGAGCATGTAGACTTTAAAAAAGGTGACAAAGCGATTTCTGAACCACAACTTATTTTATTAAGTTATACCTTTAAGGATATGTTGTGGGGGATTTTGAACTAACCAGAAGGCACTATGTGTATACTTTTAATGCTACCACTAAAGTTACTGTGACTAATGACGCCAAGGGTATTAAGGTGAAACTTTTAAGGAACGTTTAGGAAGAGTTTCAATTAGACGAAATAATGTACGCATTCAGGTTGTCAAAAGGGCATAAAAGCCGCACCAAAAGGGCATAGGCAGCACTACTCTATAATAGCTAGAAATACGATTGAAACTTATAAAGGAGCTAATTTGATTCAAAATTGAGAGTTCTGGTGCCCTTTTTAAGAATAAAAGTGATTGGAGGGCAAGCAATCCTTCTCTCAAGCCCATTCATTTTCCAAACACATCCAGTAAAAATTTTGAGACAGTCAATTTGTTCAACATAGTAGAACGGTCCAGCAACTATGTCTTTAGGGATTTGGGCCGCTCACCCCCCCCCCCCAAATTATGCAATTGGCCAATCAAGCTTAAAAACTAAACGTTTATTTAAACTAAATCAAAAGGCATTGTGTATATGGTTGTCAGTAAGACACCTCAGCAATATATCGAGAACGACCGGATCCATTAAGTTGAAACTTTTGAGGCTATTACTATTGCTATTTCTGCTCTTACAAATTAAATAAATAAATAATTTTAGTGTATGGAGGCTGTTAAAGAGCATAGATGGAATCATCTTTTGGAAATGATATTAAATTTTATTTTTCAGGTCAACTTCAGAAGTTGTACAATAAATAGCCAAAACGAGTCAAACTCAAAACAAGCAACAATTAACATGAGTAGGGTTGATTACCCCCAAGCCTCCTCAAGACCAGAACATAATTTGCTCTTTACTGAAAATAAAATACGTTATAAATATTTTCACTTTTTTACTTTCATAAAGAAATATTACCAAAGATTTAAGGAAGAAATATCAGTATATGTCAATTAAACTGACAATCCACGGTCATTTGTTCTTTTTTCAGTAAAGCTCAAAGGATGTTCAGGTCTTGAAAAGGCATAGGGATTATCAGCCCTAGTCATGTTAATTTTTCTCGTTTTGAGCCGATTCCTTTGGTACATCTATTGGTGTAAAATCCATTTTTTAGAGTTTTGGTTACTATTGGAGTCGCTCCTTGCTTACAGTTGATAACCTAGTCTCTTGGGAACCTAGTCTCTTGTTAATATAATATTGATAAAAGTATAATTTGCATGGCTTGCTCAGCAAGTAAGAATTTGCATTTGTTACTTATAAAAAACTGTTAAGTGTCTCCTGATATTCTGCGTGACTGGTTAGCTTTAATTTCCCTTTGTTTGTTTTGTCATTCTAAAAAAATATTACCGTCAGTTATATTGATCCTCTTTCCTAGGGAATCCCAGTCCCTCCCCCTTAGGATAATCCGCCCCTCCAGAAGAAGGTGTGCTTTATAGTTTAAAAAAAAGCTGTTAATTTTCCGCGTCCTGATAATGATTTCAAGATAAATCACAAATGATCAGCGAGTCATCTGCAAATGTTTATCGGTCCCGTAGTTAATTTCTAAAACTTAACCTCGCAGTTTTTATCTTCGGTTTTAAGCGATATTGGTCACTTTTTAATCATTGTATAGAGTATAGATAAATTATCAGCTTCACATGTACTGTCTAAACTTCGCCTTTTACAGACCCCATGGAATTCAGATTTGTATTTTGTAGCATTTGGTAAACGAAAGTTAAAATCAAAATGGAATTGGTGGACATCTATTTGGCCGCCCTAGTTTTAGCAGATTCTATGTTCTCTTTTCACCTGAAATAGTTGCTGAAGATAGACCAACATTCCACTGATGTACTTCTTAGTTGTTGTATTCTTTTTAACTTAGCTAATACCTTCTCCTTCATCTTCTTAGTTAATACCTTTTTCTACCAATCTGTCGCCCTTCTTGCTGGTATTTAAAGACATTTCAGTGTTTCAAAGAATGAACTGAAAAAACAATCAGATTGTTATTCTACGGGACCCGAAAAATTAGAATAGCAAACAAAAGAAAGTCATATTAGAAAGCGTTTGAACATATGAAAACAAGGAAGGAAAACCGAGTTTGAGCATAGGTTTTAAACTTACAAACCCTAAGCATTGAGCATTATGCACTCTTATAATATCAGGAGACCGAGCTTCTCCCGTTCCCTGGTACTCGGCACGAGACAGGTTTTGGTAGATGTGATTCTCACTGTAACTTGTCTTCTAGTCGGCGATTATTGTGGGCCTATGTTTAAGCCTTTCTCCGAGTAATTATTTTTTGCTTCTATTATGTTGCTACATAATTCAGCAACAATCAGGCATGTTATGCTGTAAAACATCTCTGAAATATCTAAATTAACATTAGTATAATCCTCTTCTTATTCTTTAAATTTAAGTCCGGGAATAGAAAATTCAACTTATTTCATTGTGAATTATTGTTACTTTTTATTCGTAATGATTCTTGGTGTCGACTGATGTCGTAATCCGTATAAAGAATTACAAGTTTTATTAACTCTATTCGGTACAAAATATAAAAATTCATCTATTCACCTGTAACGCTGGTAACTAACTAACTATTTCGTTCAATGGAGCACAATTCACAACCCAGGCTTACATCTGATTTAAGAGTTCAAGGTTATTCATTAAACTTACAGAATATATAATAAGTTGACAAGTGAGTTTAGATAGAATCACCACATTCCTCCTCCTTTAGACACACAGGTAAGGTAACACTCTAATTTCACCACATATCTTGCAATGAATACGATTCCATCTCACTCTTGTTTTGATAGTATATATCGGGCCAGAAGAAAAAAGTAAGCAAAATCTTCGCTGTTGCGTTACGGCCTCGATGAACCAACTTTTGGGAAGTTCAAGGCGAACAATGAGATTGCAGAATTAGCCGACTAGGGTAGTCTTCTCGCACCATCAGTTGGAAATGAGTTGAACCATCCTTCCTCTTTGTGCACCGATATAAAAGACCGTCCCGAAGCTCAAATTGGGCTCTCTTTTCATCTGCCTGGTTAGTAACTTGTAAGTTGAAAAAAACCGGCCAGTTCAATGCCCTTCTGCTGAATTTCCAAGAAGTCTTGGAGCGGGTTGGTCTTTCCCTTTCCTTTGAGGACCTTCTTCAGGAATACGGGAAAGGACTTGGTACTCATCTATAAGGATACAAAACAAACATAATTTTTTTTTCTATTTACAACAGACGGGACAATGCATCAGCATTCCCGTTTTCTAGCCCGGCCCTGCTATGAATATCAAAGTGGTACTCTTGGAGCGCCAGGGACTATCGTTTCAAGCGAGTGTTGTTGCTCCGAGCCAAGTTCAACCAGCGAAGCGGGTTGTGATCAGTTTCGACGGTGAACTTCCAACCTTCGAGGTGAAACCGAAAACTTTCCATCTCCAACTTTAACGCGAAAGCCTCACGCTTGACTGTAGAATAGCGCTGTTCCGCTGGCGATAGCTTCCTACTTTTATATGCGATGGGGTGCTCCTCCTCGTTGCCTTGAGTCAGGACTGTGCCAATCCCCGTGTTTGAAGCATCCGTTTGAAGCACGAACTCTTTGGCAAAGTATGCACTGCTCAGGACAGGGGCGGTAGTGAGTGCTGTCTTCAGGGCCTCGAAGGCTATTCTCTGCTCCTGAGACAACGTAAAATGGATTGTATTTCGTTTTTGAAGAAGATCCGTCAGCGGCGACGCAAATGAAGCGAAGTCACGGACAAACCTCTGGTAATACGCAGCGATGCCAAGGAATGACCTCACTTCTTTTCTAGTGGTAGGCTCTGGAAAGTTCTTCACAGCCTCAACCTTGCTTTCAAGCGGTGTGATTTTGCCATTTCCCACTTTGTGGCCCAAATACTGAACTTCGTCTAGTCCGAGCTTGCATTTGTTAGGATGAATGTGAAGACCAGCAGCCGCTATCCTTCCAAAACACTCCTTTAGATGCTGCTCGTGATCTTCCCAATTATCAGAGAATATTACAAGGTCGTCAAGGTACGCCATTACAAAGCCAAGGCATCCATTCAAAATCTTATCCATGGCACGCTGGAAGGTTGCTGAACGTTAAAAGGAAGGACTCTGAACTAGTAGAATCCGGACCTCGTTTGGAAGGCCGTTTTTTTCATGCTGTCTGGCGTAAGTTTTACTTGCCAGTAGCCTTTGGTAAGATCTACAACAGTGAAGACCTTTTTTTTACCTACTTCCTTCAGCAATTCATCTATATGGGGAAAGAGGTAGGCATCAAACTTGGATACCCGATTTAAACCTCGGAAGTCCAAACAGAAACGAATGCTTCCATCCGGCTTGGCAACCATGACTACCGGAGAAAACTAGGGACTAGAAGACGGCTGTATGATCCCCAAATCCAGTATTCGCTTGAATTCTTCTTCAATGCCTTATTGTCGGCTCTGTGGTACCCTGTACGGTTTCTGACGAACAGAATGGGCATTACCTATACCAATGTGGTGTCTGAACACTGATGTTTTTCCGGGAATATTGGAGAAGAACTTTCTAAATCCCATTAGTATCCCGAAAGTTCCTTCCTATCTATTTTCCGTAGGGTGACTTACCGCATCTATCACAATCTGGATGTCATCCTGGTTATCGGAATTATCTGCTTGTTTAACCGTAGGCATACTCGGAGCTTCGTGACCAAAGAGAAGGAAATCCGTTCGCCTACGCTCAAACTTCCGAAGAAGATTGATGTGTAGAATCTTCTTCTTCTTTCTTCCTTCTGGGAAATGAACTTCGTAGTTCACAGTCCCGAATTTTCGAGATATCCTGAATGGTCCTTACCATCTGGTTTCCAATTTATGAGTTCCAGTCGACAGAAGGACGAGGACCTCGTCATCCACTTGCAGATCTCATTGCTTGGCCTTCTTGTTGTATTGGGTTTTCTGCCTTTCGGACGCTTCCAGAAGATTTTTATGGGTCCACATCTAGGATCTGACGCAATCGTTCTTGCACGGACAAGAGCTCATGTGTGAGCCAAACGGTAGAGTTTCCACCGTCTTCCCATTGTTCCTTGATGACGTCCAATGGGCCTCTTGGCCGTCGCCCATAAAGAAGCTCAAAAGGACAAAACTTGGTCGAGCCTTTAGGAATTTCTTGATAAGCAAACAAGACGTAGGGGATAAAACGATCCCAGTCTCTCAGGTTATCCCCGACAAAGTTCTTCAAAAGATGAACAAGTGTCCCGTTTAAGTTTTCAACCAGGCCATCTGTTTGCGGATGAAAGGGTGACGTCCGTATAGGTTTTATTCCGTGAATTTTGTACACCTCAAGTAAACTCTTAGCGATAAAATTCGAACCCTGGTCTGTCAGGATCTCTTTCGGAACACCAACCCGGCAGAAGTACTGCTCAAATACTTCTGCAATTTTCCTGGCATTCATCGATCTCAAGGGTATTGCCTCGGGATATCGAGTTTAATAACCCGATATAACCAAAAAGAATCAATGCCCGTTCCAAGATGGTACCAATGGTCTCACAACATCTGCTGCAATCCTCCTGAAAAGGCTCTTCAATGACCGGCAGTCGTAACATAGGTACTCGTTCTTTTAGCTTCATTCGTGCAACTAGCTGGCAGGGCTAACAAGTACGTACAAACAGTTTGACATCTTGACGAACCCCAGGCCAGAAGAGCCTATGGAAGATCCGATTCAGAGTGCGTACAATTCCAGTGTGGCCACACATAGGGGAATCATAGGCGACTCCCAGCCCAAACGACCTACACGGCTTGGGAACTACCAGCTGTGTAATCTCTTCATTATCCAACCTGGTCTCGATCTTCCTGTAGAACCGACCATTGATGAGTTCGAAGCCCTGGCCTAAACTCGCTAGAGTGAAACACTTTTTTAGTGTAGAATCTTCTTGTTGAAGGTCAGCCAATTCCTTGGAAGTTAGCTGTTCTGGATCAACTTCTGAAGGTGTTTCTTCAAATTTTTTTCGTCTCCACTCTGTTTTTTCCTTTCGTCGGCATCGTTGACTCTTTCTGAGCCTCATGTTGGCATTCTCATTCTCCAACTCTACCATATTCTGCGAAACATCATTTTATGGAACATTTATTGCTAAGGCTTGGTTCTCAGCTTCCGAGCCAGCGTAGTCTTTTGCTCTTGTCAACAGAAGAATCGAGACAGCTGGCATGTGTACTTCTGAACTTCGGCTACAAAGTTCTGGGAATCCTGGCAACGATCTTCCGATGATAGCGTCTACGGGTAGATCATCAGAAACTGCAACTTCTAGATTGCTTTGGAAGGTATATTGCCACGTCCTATTTCTATATAAGCCTTATGCAGAGGGTATTTCTTACAATCGCCGTGGGCACAAAATATCTCCGTGGTAGACGATGTTTGTTCCCCTGTGCTCCCAACGTACCTTCTGGGGACGATAGCGATGGATGCTCCACTGTCAATAAGAAGCTCTCCTGGCTTTTTATCTATCAGACCACTGACACAAAATCTCGCCTTGATTCTTTCTTCCGGACTTGGGCTGCGAGCCAACAAGTTTTCTCGCCTCCTCGGTTCCCTACAGTCAACAGCTTTCTGACCAAACTTTCCACAATTGAAACAACCTCGTGCCCCTCTGTTAGTTTGCTGGCGCGGAGCGTCTCGAATGCTGGATCCTGTTGTTTCCGATTCAGTATTAAGAGCCTTGTTCACGGGTTTAACTTGTTGTGCTTGTTTCGGAGCCATTCCTTTCCTTGAGGACTGAAATGAGTTTCCTTTCAATCCTTCACCTCTTTCATCTTTGTGGCTAGACAGAAGTTTTCAGCCACCTTGCAGACAGCCCCGAGAGTTGAGTCCTCAAGTTTTCTCAGCCGGATGCGTAGCTGTTCATTCTTGATGGAAGTGATGTATTGTCATCACCAGTTTTCTAAGGCTATCGGGAATCTTCGTTCTCAGCCCATCTGCTGTCACGATCGATCTGTAGTCGGCGACGTCCAACCATTTGATTAGCAGCTGCTCTAGCTTCTTACCGTAGTCCGTAAATGACTGGCCTGCTTCCTTCTGGGTTGTACGGAATAACTAGCGATAGGTTTCAGAACCCACTCGAAATCTTCTCAGAATAGCTACTTTTATAAGGCCGTAGACTGAGCTATCGGCTGTCAGAATGATCGCAGCAGCTTCTGCGACTTTACCTCTCACCAAAGCCTGGAGTCTAAATGCCCATTTAGCACGACTACAATTATTTTGGGTGGCAGTTCGCTCGAAGGTTGTGAGGTATGCATCGATATCCATACCATCAATAAACTTGACAATCTGGATCGCAGTATGCTCAGCTGTAACTGGTGCATTCTGAATGGAGGACTGATTCGTCTGTACAGCTTGAACAAGAGGAGTAAACTACGAAGTCAATGATTCCAGCTGCTGTTGCATCTTCCGTCGGCTTGTCTCCCTTTCTCACTGTAGTTCCGCCTGAATTGTTTCCATGCTCACCTTCCTGGTGACACAAAACATGGCCATCAGACATTTTTCGTCCATTTCCTAAGTCTTGTCATTAGCTAGGTGCTGTTTTACCCGTGTCTATGACCTCATGCGCACTTTATCCTTATCCTGCTCTTTTCCTGCTTTACCCTTATCCTGTGCTATGAAAGCACGCACAGATGTGTTATGAAGCACGCAAAATGTGCTATTGAAGCTCGTAGAAATGTGCTATGAAGCACCCGCAATGTGCTATGAAAGCACGCTCAAATGTGCTATGAAGTACCCGCAATGTGCTATGAATCACGTACGATGTGCTATTGAAGCCCGTACAAATGTGCTATGAGGCACCCGCAATGTGTTATGAAAGCACGCTCAAATGTGCTATGAAGCACCCGCAATGTGCTATGAAGCACACACAATGTGATATTGAAGCACGTACAAATGTGCTATGAAGGACCCGTAATGTGCTATTGAAGCACGTATAAATGTGCATGAAACACCTGCAATGTGCTATGAAGCACACACAGCGTGCTATTGAAGCACATAGAAATGTGCTATGAAGCACCCACAATGTGCTATAAAAGCAGGCTCAAATGTGCTATGAAGCACACACAACGTGCTATTGAAGCACACAGAAATAGGCTAAGAAGCACCCACAATGTGCTATAAAAGCAGGCTCAAATGTGCTATGAAGCATGCACAATGTGCTACTGAAGCACACCCAAATGTGCTACAAAGCACCACTTGCACACTGGTACCCTGACACCACAGAGGGGGGGGGGGAGTCAAACCGTGTTCACCAAGAAAACGCGGTAACTGCAGAGCTAGCTATCGACGAAAACCAATGATCATCTTTAAATGAACACACTGCTAGTCCAGCAACTATCTTTCCTAGCGAAAACAGTTTAATACGGGAATAATTTTCATAAATGATAATAACGGTAAAACGTTTTTTTTTCGGATTATTTTAGCTAGATATCAAACCTGAAGCATAAACAGATTGCGAGTATTTTTCAGCTTAGAGTGAAAAATTTAACGTAAAACTGGGGCAAAGTCCAAGTTACCGCAAATTCTTCGTTACTAACGTTTTACACTATCCCCAAATCAGTGATTTTTCGATGGAGATAACGATACCAAAATCTAAATGTAAGAAAATTTTGGGTTTTTTACCTTAATTTACGCTATAATTTAATCAGCCAAAAATCCAAGTTTCACCGTTTCACTGTATATTCAGTTAACAATCCCACTTCTGGCACCACTTATGTCGTAATCCGTATGGAGAATTATAAGTTTTATTAACTCTGTTCGGTACAACATATAAAAATTCGCATCTATTCACCTGTAACGCCGGGAACTAACTAACTATTTCATTCAGTGGAGCGCAATTCACCACCCAAGCTTACATCTGGTTTCAGAGTTCAAGGTTATTCATTAAACTTACAGAACATATATTAAGTTGACAAGTGAGTTTAGATAAAATCACCACAACTGTCTTCTAGCATAGAGATTTCGTTGTGTATCATTTCCATATGCGATTTCATATGATTTTTACTATGGCTTGTCTTCTAACAGCAGATTTTGTTGTGCATCATGTCATAATTTTTATAGGGTTTGTATTCTCCTGGATTGCGATTGACAATCTCAGCATTAGTTTCTCATTTCATTTTTTTTACCGGCGCTTTGAAGTTTTAGAACCGAAGGTTAGCGAACTGTGATTCCTTTCACGTTTTCAGTATACTGCAAGGGCTCTAACTCCATGTACGCACAAAATTGAAAATCCTGTTAATTTTATTCTCAAGATTAATCTAAAGTGACATTTTATCGTTAGAAAATTCATTCAGTCAGAGTAGGAATTGTTCATCTTTACTGACTTCAGCTATTAACCACAGTAATTTATATTCCTAATTCCAAGGCCTTGACTCCAGTTGACTTAAACTCCCTAACTTTAGCTTGATGCTCCCACTCCAAAGTATTTTTCTAACAATGCCAAGTATTTCAAAAACAAATTCTTAGCTATTTTCAACTCCACCCACACGGTAGCTCCAATTTCTTTTCTATACCTAGGTTCTCTAATACACGGAAGAGTCCATAAACTGTACATTATCTTCTTTTCATTACTTTCATCCCCAGTCAAAGTGAATCATAATTGACAAAGTAAAAAGTTACAGTGATACTATATTATGAAGAGGAAAAATCGGATTGCCGGTTATATTGTAAAATCTGGATAAGGCGAACATAAAACAAAGATAAAAATCATGAAAGAACAAACGGAAAAAAAAACAAGAATAGTTCGAAGCTAGTGAAAATAAAAAAACCGATATTTCGCAAGGGACCACGAGCAAACTGTCTTCATAGCTCCAGAATACGAAAGAGAAACTGACCTTTTGTGGTAATTTAGAAATAATAAACTGAGGTAAAATGAAAGAAGCGATCTCGTAGAAGCAAAAGCAATGAAGTGACTTCGATAAGATGGTAGGATACGTGACATTTCTAATGTCTATAACCCGAAAAGATTTTTGCACCTCGTTGTTTTTTATTTGCATAACATTTAAAAAATATATATTTAATTTTTCAAACTTTGTAATTACAGAACATCACTTGTTTTCACTTTCTACATACAAAGCTATGATCAAATCTCCATTGCTATTGTTTTCATTCAATGATTTTCTACACAGTTGAGAGTGTTGCCACGCACAGTCTCCGCAGCTTCCAAACAACTGTAGCTCAACTGTTACTTCCTTGGAATCATTTAGGTCAAGAAATGAAATCTCTGAAACCATAAAACTAATATTAATTCACAGCTGCAAAAAAATATCTATTTAGACAATAAACACCGTGCAAAAACTACAGCCAGTGCATAAATAATGCGGATTAATTTTGGGGCGTAACCTGTTCCAGCAAATCGACTAGTCTTTAAGGTCAAGGTACTTAAGCAATGAGGGGTACTCAATACTTTGGTTTAAATTTGCTATATACTGAGCGATCAATATTTCATAGAGGTCATTCAAAACAAAAGAGGCAATTCACAAACAACTCGAGAACACAACATCCAGAGAAACACTACACAGTTAAAACATACAGACTAAATGCCCTTAGAAAAAAAAAATACAATTCACTCTATAAGAATAATGCCTAATGACGATTTGTTAATATGACAGACCACGTTCTCTCAAATACTGTGCAAGTAGTATCGGTAAATAAAAACACAATAATAGAATATTCATTCCTTTCCATTATGTTTTTGAATGGAAGTTTTCTGTATCAAGGATGAAAAATTGTTCATATACGATGGGTCACGCCTTCTATCATCTCTTCAGCCACCTAACAATTCAGCGGATGACAACGCTCATGAGCGAATAAGCTCTTATGCACCCTTTTTATTTTCACGTGTTTAAGTAGGTAAGGGATATGCTTCTTTTTTTTCTCTCACTTACCAGACGTTGTATTCTTTTTAACTTAGCTATTGTCTTTTCCCTCTCCTTCTTTCATGTTCACTTTTCATCGCTCACTTTTGCTATCTTTTTATTCCCGCTTTAACTTTTCCTTTTTTTCACTTTTTCACTTACTGAATAGTTTTCGCTTTTTGCACAAGTCTTTAACGACTATCTTCTATGAAGTAAGTTGAACCTCAAGAGTGCCATTAATGGATAAGATCGGAGTAAAGGAATCTTAATCAATTTTAACTACGTTTTCAGATGAACATAAGATACAACCCGTTTAAGTGCAATTCCATTGGTTCCATAATCAGATCCTGAGCAATAAATCTGAGGACCTATCACAATGAGAAAGGCAAGTTGACATTTCAAATAAAAACACAGATTTAGTTTCAGAGATAAGAGCTTTTTTGAAAAGGACATATTTGGTGGTTCATACTCCCTGTCATATTTTCAACCAACTTGCTTATCAACTCTTGGTGATAGCCATGAGCTTTCAAAGCTCTTCTGCACTTTTTTAATTTCCTCCCTGACAAACAAAGAAGAAGCCGAGGGTTAACTGTGGTGACTTCTTTTAAACAGTCTCGAACAAATTAAAACCTCAACTCCAACCTTAAGACCCCCTTACGAAGAAAAACCCGTGTAGAAGGGTTCTAGGCGTTTACCTCCCCCCCCCCCTGTGTAAAATAAGGCTTTCCAAATTTGAGAATTTTATTTGAATTTTTTTTTAATTTCCGTAGGGGGAAGGAATTTTGGTACTTGTGTATTATGCGCCACTTACTCAAGTTTACGCTATTTAAAATTCAAGAACAAGCCAATTTCTTCGTTAGTTTCGTTCAGCTTAGTGCGAGAAAAGTCAAAGAAAAGTGACAGCATATATGGAAAATATATAATCTGGGCCATGTATTTGCACATAAGGGTAAAGTATTTGGACAGTTGGTTTTTAGCATGTGTTAGAATGCTTCTCAGATTTTTTCCTTAGCATCGATTTGATAGAGCCTTGAACTACTCACTAAATGCAGGATTATAGTGCTTCTTACGGGATCTAAAATTCAGCTAAGAAAAGAGAAACAAATTAAATGTAAATCTTTTACTTTTTTAGATTATTTTGGAGAAACTTTCTCATAATCTCATCAACAGAATCAAATACTAAGCTCTGAGATGGGTTGCTGCTCCTTAGATCGAAATCGAAGTCTAATATTACCAAACAGATTTTTGTCTCGGTGCGCCACGACAAAACTTACGAATTGCGATTTCATTCAGGTTTATGTAATTGATATAATGATTCTGTTGGATTGATGGCGTCTGTATGCGCAACAAGTCCTATTTACAACCTGATGTTCTTGATTTTGTTTTACATTCCCTCACCAGAAATGACTTATCAAACCTTTTGTGCACTTTCAGAAGCTCAACGAGTCAAAGTGCTTGAAGAGACTTCTAAAAAAATAAAAATGAAAACTCAAAGAAATGGAAAGAAAAGACCCCGTAGTGCATAGCTTCAAAGGTATCAAGAGAAAAAAAAATCCAGTCAGGAAATTAACGCTTCAGGGGAAGAAGAGACCCCATAGTGCATAGCTTCAAAGGTATCCAGAGAAAAAAAATTCTGTTTGGGAAATTAACGCTGCAGGTTCTCAATACTTTTACAATATAATTTATTTGAAAACAGCCATCTATTTCAGATTTTCCTGACTTCTTTTCCAAGAATAGCAAATGTATTATTATTGAAAATAATCACTTCTATAGCATTACTTACTATTATCTTTCAAAGTTAATTGCTCTCTCGTGGATGTTCGGACGCGGCCGTCCGGAAACTCACTGAAGAACCAATCAGCGACTTTTATGGGTTCCATCAACCGTAATAAAGTGTTTAAATGTTCAATTGATTATACAAGGGTCTATTAAGTTTAAATTTTTGTACCTTTTTTTAACATGTCATTCAAATCATTTTGCAAGTGGGACTTCCTTTATAATCTCACATAGCTAGAAGAATACGTTTTTAAATGGCTCTTATGAATTGTAAAAGACCCTAAGCCATTTTTTAAGCTGGATCAAAACAAAAACAAATCAGGAGGGACCCCAAAAATAGGAGGAACTCCATCCCTTAAACCGCTAGCTCTCGAGGCAAATTTGCTTTATTAGCAGGCGAATTTCTATATAAATAATGCTTCTTACAATTTGACCTTTGTTATGTTTTTTCCGACAAAACACATGATGTTAACAACAATTTATGTTTATATAGAAAACGAAATTTTGTTTTCCGTACTTTTAAGTATATCTTTATCGCTTCTTTTAAAAATAGGTTTTTGTGACCAATAAAATATTCCCTTTCATTTTGTTTTAGTAAATATTGGAAAATTATTTTCTGGTGTCAAAGCAAAAGGTTCACACTGCGAAATCCTTTGTAGTGCCACTCTCAAAGTTAGTATCAGCAGGACCAGTACATGTTCAATCCCACTTTACTTTTGTTCTTCAGGTCCCCAGAAATCATTTCCTTGATAACGGATTATAAGGTTTTTGGGCAATTATATCAGCAGTATGCAATTTCACATCATATACGACCTTTAGAACTGACAGCGCTGGTTCAAAATTAAAAATAGCAGAAATTGCATGAAAAGACCAGTAACTTTATTAAATAGCTTACCGGTGAAACTACTCTTAATTTTTTTCTCCAGTATTGTTTGATCAGTAGCTAATACGCTTAATGTAGCTTCTCCTTTTTCAAAAATAGAAATAGGCAGCTTCAATTCAACCTTTTTGAAAACAGCTTCATTCGTTTCAGTTTTGAATTTCCAAGCTATTTTGCCACACGCAGTACCACCTGTAATGAATTTATTTTCGTTTTTGGTACAGTTTTTATTCCACAGTCACCCATAAATTAATATCAACACATTAGTAATGGACAGTACATACTCATGCCCCAAGCGTGGAGATAATGGTGAGGATCTGCTTCACTTCATGGCTCTTTGTCCGGAATTAGTGGATTTTAGGATATAAATATTTTCTAGTAGTTTGGGGTCCAGTGAGTGGTTGGTCTCAATAATGGGATCAAAAGTTTGGGTAGGAATAAAGAAAAAGCAAAATATATTAAATAGGGAATTACCCATAGAGAAATAATTTTGTAAAGAGGGGGGAGAAGGCGAGTGCTGAAAACATTGTTGAATGCCTGTAATTTGTTTTCTATGTTTGTTATTTTTCCTTTATGTAGCCATGGCCCATATGGTTTTAAAGCATTAGATATTTATCTGTCTACCTGTCTATTATGGGTGCGACGTCAAATCCAATTATCTGAGCTAGTTTTATGGTATTATGTGCCATATAATGTGCCTTTTTGATTTTTTTAATTTTTAAATTACTGTATTATTACTGTTATGAACCATGTTTTGTTTTTGTTATTTGTGTTATGATTTTTTGGGCAAATATATTTTTTTTACCATGACTCCAAGAGGCTGTTATTTTGCAATAAAAATTTATTTATCCATCTATACTGATGAACTGGTTCTTAAGTTTCCCCTTAGCACACCTGTAACTGGTTCCCTTTAGTAGGCCTATATTTAGCTGCCCTTATCAAACCTGTATAATAGTTAAAACAAAGTAGACTGGGTTCCCTCTTCACGCTGTTCACCATAATGATCCGTATTCACCCTGTTAAAAAGCAAACAATGGTACTAAATATAATATGAAGGCTTAACTCCTTCACCGGAACCATCATATAGCTTCATGCAACAAAACTATAAAACAGTAAACCTGTAAATCATGTAAATGGTCCAAAGCCTTATGTATGTTTTTCTACGTAATCTAAATAAAAAGCGAATACATCTGTATGTTTTCAAACATTCTTATGTGATGAAAATAAATGATTATTGGTGCTTTTTAACAACAGCTCTCTTGAAAAGGAAATTATAGCTAACTAAATTAACGCTTTAAAACACAAAATTGCAATACCACAGAGGATAAGCATTAGCAATATTTAAACTCGGCCGACAAGGAAACAGAATCATTCAAGTGTTCCTACATCAATTGATGTTCGTAGCTAACAATTCTAAACGTCACCCGTCCCCTTTCTGCCAAACTCGTGATTCTGCAATCATGGAGGCAGAGAGTGATCAGAAAAATTACTTTGGTGATGAAGATTCTTTTAATTTGAATCGAGTGATGTTTAAGTAGAATTTAGACTTTTTTGTGATTAAAATTAGCATGGTAGTGGGGCCACCATATGGCATGGTCTATTCCTGACTATGAAGGAAACTTGGTTAAGGGGTGTTGCCCCTTAAATAGCTTTAAATAGCTATTTAAGCCTTTAAAAACCCTTAAGCAGCTTTGAAAGATAAGTTATCCTTATAGTCACAAATCAAAACAATTATTTTTTTATTTCTTTTTTTTATTTAATAGCATAACTGTGCATGGGGGTGTGCATGGGGGTAAATATTATCACCCTTCTTGTTGTCATTTAAAACCATTTCACTGTTACAAAAACTGAGCTGAGAGAACAATCAGAAAATACTTCCATGACCCCCCCCCCCAAAGAAAGAATGAAAAAAGCAAACAAACTAAAAAAATAAACTAATATCAGAGACCGTTTAAATTTCAGGAAGAAAAGAACGAAAACTGAGTTTGAGCAAGATTTTAAACTTACCAGGCCTATTGCTAGAACCTTATGCAGACTTAAATATTAAATATATTTAAATATACATATAACTTAATATATA